>SKCR01027073.1:0-37176 GCA_019454045.1 Zanthoxylum bungeanum | reverse complement strand
GGAAAATGTTTCTCCATCAACCATATATGGTGCTGAACATTTGCTACGCCTCTTTGGTACGTATGCTTTTGGAGCGGTATGGGTCAAGTGTCATAAATATACCATTTTATAAGTACTTTTTGTGTGGAAGCAATTGATGGAGTGGTTTTAAACAAAAGATTATCTAAATAACTCAAAAATATCAATTTTACTATCCATTGCATGAAATTAACTTAGGTTATTAGTCAAATTTATCTAATGTAGGGGTCTTGTGCATGTTTGCAGTTAAGTTGCCGGAGCTATTGGCATATGTCAACATCGAAGATGAAACACTGACCCGCTTGCAGCAGAAAATGATTGACTTTCTCAAGTATTAACTCAATCCTTAACCAATGCTCTATCATCAGTCTTGCGTCGCTTGAGACATAATCATATCATGTATTTGTTCAATATCGTGCAGGTTTATGCAGAAGAATCAGAGTACTTTATTTCTTTCTGCTTACGATGGGTCGTCGAGAGTTTCTGAAGGTAAAGGCAAAGGAAAAGATGACTAATGTTTCTGCAGAATGTTCTCTGCCATCTCCACTATCATTGTTGCCATTATTAGATGGTGGAATCAGTGGTAGAGCTTCATGTTCACGATCATCTTATCATATCGGGCATGTCTTCTTCTGCTTCAATAACCCAGAGAAGACATCACCTGATTGTTGTAACTTTAGAATCTGTAATTCTTTCTTTCAGAAGATGAGTGAGATTTATTTGGGATTTATATTTGTAGATTGAATAGCCAAATGTCTACTGCTGATAACCCTCCTTTTATAAATTGCTGTGTTTCTGATTTATTAATTCTTTCTGAAACCTACTTGGGAATATGAAAACTTACATATAATTTTGAAAATATAAGTTTTACTTTTTGTCGTTAAATATAATAAAATATGTTTCCAAATTAGATGAAAAGTAATTCAATTAACAAAAAAAATTAATAATGATAAGGTTTGTAGAGATTAAAATTTATATTTCTAAAACTGATAGGGATTAAAATGTTATTATGGTAATTTATAAAATAGTTGGTTTGATTTTCTGTGCTTATTTATACCTGCATTTCATGACAAAATCAACCCAGCTTACATGTCCGAGTGGAAAAATGAACTTCCCTGTTTCAAAAACCTCTGTTCTTTACAAATATTCTGGATTTGATTTACAGATTTTAATATCCATTAAAACTTAACATGTTGATATTTTGAACATATTATAATGATCTAAAAAAAAAAAACATTTTCTGTGATTTTGAATACTCTCAAACAGTACAAATTCTAGTCTTATAAAAAACTTTCCTGCAACTTATAAAGAATACAAGCGAAACATAGACAGGAATGAACCATATTATAAACTAAAGACATCGACTCAAAATTATTTCAAACATAATAAGAAAATCAAACAAAATAATTTTTTTTTCCTCACTAAATGGGCTCGGCTACCTAAAATGCCACCCAATTTATTTTAAAAGTAATATTGCCATTGTTTTATAAATAAATAAAAAATTATTATATCATCCAAGGTTGCTGCCAGCCACGTCCAGCACAAACCTATACCTCACGTCATTTCTTTCCATCCTATCGAATGCCTGGTTTGCATAATCCATTTTAACCAGCTCTATCATTGACTTCAAACCCTTCTGTGTCCAAAAATCCAATAATTCCTGCGTCTCTTCCATGCTTCCAACGTAACTTCCTGTTATTGTTTTCTTCCCTGTTATAGCAAGCAACCCAAGATTTCAATTATTTATCTGAAGGATTACGTGTGTCTGAAAAAATTGGAATGAAAATCACCAATAGCATACCTAGAATTAAGTCCACAGAATCAAATTGCAGGGGCTTTGAAGCAACACCAACTAAAATTAGCTTCCCATCAACCTTGAGAAGTGAAAGGTAGCATTGCAATGGGTGAAAAGCTGGAACGGTATCAAGTATATAGTCAAGGCTGTTTCCTGCTTTCTCCATCTCTGCCGATTTGGAGCTCACCAGAAAAGCATCAGCTCCTAAGTGTTCTAACGCCTCTTCTCTTTTCTTATCGGAAGAGCTTATCACTGTGACATGATGCCCCATTGCCTTGGCTATCAAGACACCCAGATGCCCAACTCCACCTAAACCCAAAACTCCTGCCTTGACGACTTTGTCAGGATTTCTGAACTGCTTCAAGGGACTATAAGCTGTCACCCCAGCACATAGCAGTGGCGCCGCCTGTTCTGGGGCCAGATTTTCCGGTATCTTTACCACGAACCTGCATTGATGTTGAGCATTAATCACAGTAATCAGGAACTACATTTATTTTCTTTTGAGTAATCTTTTCATACTTTTGATGAACAACCATGGCAGCAGAGTAGCCTCCTTGTGTGTATGTTCCATCTTTGTCAATGCTATTGTAAGTGGGAATTCCGCCATTACAGTAATTCTCCATGTTGGATTCGCAATACAAGCATTCTCCACAAGATCCTACCAAGCACCCAACTCCCACAATGTCTCCAACTTTGAATTTATTGGCTTCTTGACCTAGTTCCACAACTTCTCCCACCACTTCATGCCTTCATGTTTAAACACAAACAATTAATTTTATCAGTATGTTTTGTCATCAAGCAGATTGTTTAAAGTGGATGAAGAGAAAGTTAGCTACCCTGGAACCAAAGGGTAATTTGGGGGATGAACCTCACTCCTTATCTGATGAAGGTCAGTGTGATCCATTCCACAATACAAAACCCTAAACAACACATCTTCAGGACCTGTTTTCCTGTTTATGATGACACTGAAATATTAGCCTGCTTTACAGGTGTTAAAATTTTCAAAATTTTCAATTATTCAAATAATTTATTTTTTTTTTAAAAAACCTTAATACAACATTGTATTTAACATGGAATCCAAATACATGGAGATATAGAGTGAGAGAGTGAAACCTGAGAGTGAATGAATAAGGTGACAGATGTCCAGATGGATCTCTAGCTGCCCAACCAATAACCCTTTTTCCCTCCATTTTCTTTGCTTCAGTTTCCAAGGGCACTAGTAAATACTAACAAGATGAAGATGTCGTATGGTTGCTTGAGATTTTATATCAGAATTTTGACCCAAAAATATTCAAACATAAAGAAATTCAAATTTGATGTAGAGATTCAGAGCATTCAAACACTAGAAACCGTAATAATAAATAAATTAATAATACAGTCCAAAGACCATAGTGGTGTCTGGTGGTGTGGCGGCTAATAATAAGAATTGATTGACAAGGGATCTCTCTTGTCTTGTATTGCTCATGAAAAACGTCACAGCTTATGACAAGCTGAAGATGCTGAAGATATATCCGCTGGCCGCCTAACTGCCCCTTCCTTCCAGAAGAGTCACTGCTAATGTAATTTTAAGAGAAATTCATTAGTTTTATGTTTGGGTTATTTATATTTTACTACTAAATTTATTATACGATAACACTTTGATAATGTAAATTTGGAAGCATCATATTTTATTATTAAATTCTTGATAAAATATTATTTTATCATTGAATTTATATAAAATCTAATATTTTACTACTTTTACAATAGTTGATGATCGTAATGTTAAAATGTAAACATCAATTAAGATTTAACGGGAAAATAGTAAAATATTATATAATATTAATTTAGTAAAAAAATGTAATATTTTAAAATTCGCAATATTCAATTATTTTTTAGTGGGTATTGCCACTATGCATTCGTCACTAGTTCTTGAATTTATTTATGCAGTGTCACAAGCCAACTTTTTTCTTAACGGAAAAAAGGGCTCGTGCGGCACTTACCAAGGGACACGTCCCGTGTAAGTCATCCTACCTCCAGCCTCTACGCCAAAATTTTCTTTTTTGGGAGGCTACAGACCCATAATATATTTATTTACGAAAGCTCAAGCTATCTCAACGCATACATATGCGGGCCCGCACAACACCGGGACCCGTCACTCGAATAGCACAACCAGATATAAAATACGATATTTTCCCACCAACACAATCTTGACAATACACCATTATCCACACGTCGTCTAAGGGCACACGTCATCTTGACAACTCAATCCGGCACTCCGAAATATGAGGTCCTTCACAATGCACCAAAACTACGCTAGTGCCTAGCGGCAAACTAGCGTCTCTCTAAATCTCCCGATAAACTTCAGAACGGGATCTCACGGGTGAAATATCTTCAGTACATATACTCATGAGAGTTACTTAGGACTTGGAGCTAGCTCAATCCAACATTTCTGAACATAAGCTCCTTCACAACTCCACAATACTACGCTAGCGGCTAGCGACAAGCGAGCATGTTTCTAATTCTCTAGGCAAACTTCCGAATAAGGCTTCACAGATGAAATATCTCCAGTACAAGGTCCCATGAGAGATATATTTGACCATGAATGAGCTTTATACGGTGTCCCGAAACATTAGCTCCTTTATAACGTGATTGAACATCCTAGCCTTAAGCTAAGACCGTGAAATCTTCCCCCACTTCAACCATCGGCGTCCTCGACGATGGCATAAATTGAGGGTTGTTCAAACCATATTTGATCACGAATATCTTTCGATTCTTATAAACAAGGCACACATCGAAGACATTGCAATAACATTTGTATCGACAAATGAAATTACATGTCCACGTTAGTAACATTAAGCAACTTTATAGTGAATTGGGCACACAATATCTAAACACAACAACATCATATACACTCCCGTACATAAGTCTTTATTTTCGATATAATGGCTCAACTCTGTCACTAGGCACAAGCTCCCGCACATGGTTGGTTCACCAACCTGACACACTGCTCATGCAGCTTCCAATGCTCCCCCGTCATTATTTGTGGAACAACTCCACACACGCGATTGTGTACTAGTTTTCATGTCCAGTCTCAGTCGTAACTCCATACAAACCCTCGTGCATGAGTGTTTCTGATTTTGGTCACTACTTTATACATGTTCTTGTGCGCGAGTTTTCATTTTCAACATAGCAATTTCTTACAAAAAAAAGCGCCATACACGTGTACGTGAATGGGTTTTGATAAAAACAAAGGGGTTTTGTTTATTTTGATTATGAATAGATCGGTTTTTCTCTTCACCCTGGCCCCTGGCCTACCTGTTTTTCAAGGTGCTCGGTGTAGCACACTGGGTCTCCGAAGACGAACACACACACGATCAAATTAGCCTATGGTGGAGCTAATTTTTCATTAGTCCCATCTGGTACAACACAGTCCCCACTTGGACAACAGCGTTGCTCTCATATTACTAGCAACTATCTCATTCCCACGCTCAACTCAGGGTCACTTGCTCTATCACGAGCTTCTCAATTGTCTCGATACTCAACTGTCACAAATTAAATTATCTCCATCTCGTATTATAGCTCATTCATGCGACCACTCTTGGTAATTTCACCTCATTACCCTTAGGCACCAAGCCAACTCGTTCTACTCCTCCGGGTGTTTCCCACCCCATTTTGGCACTCTAGCCAATTCTATGCGGACTCTCATGGTCGTTTCACTAAACTTCATTCGACATTAGATCACTTCCTCAAAGTAATCGTCATTCTTAAACTCACTCCAAGACCAAAATCACTCATTTGACCCATTACCAGTGTAACTGGTACACACTCTCTTATTTCGACTACTCGTAGTCGCATTATGCCACAAGCATTATCCAAAACGTACGCATCTCGGCTCTTCCGAGACCACACTCACATCACTTGCAAGGCACTCTGCCTTTACATGCATGTTACATTGCCGAAAATATTTTTGCCTCAGTCTTCCACGCGATCGTTACATAACCAATACGATGGTTATCACATTCCACAAGGGTCTTTGGGGATACCTGACTCATTTCAGGTTCGCTCCCCCACTCTTACTTTGGCCTATCTCAAGCCATTGCACTTCTGTTGGCGTTCCAACTTTAGAGAGTCCACACAACTCGTTACTTATATCCTTAAGTTGATGGCCTTCCCACTCATGGGAATCCAAACAACTCATTGCTCGTAGCCTTAAGCTAATGGCATTCCCGCTCACGGGAATCCAATCAACTCGTTACTCATAGCCTTACGAAGGCTTAATTTCTCAAAACCTTCTCAAACTACTCACACGGAGTATTGGGTCCTCACCCGGTTCCTTTCATTGCCTCACACGAGAAGGCTTACTCGTCTCGACTCTCTATCAAGTTCTGGCATCCAACTGCCATAGGAAAAATGGTTTCACACCCCTTTGAACCACACACAACTTCAATCAACCCCACATCGGGTTCTCATGAACACATATACTCATGCCAATATCACATCGGCACCCAAATAACTCTCACACTCTCACGGTGTATAAACCACTTGCTTGTCTCTCGTAGATAAGTTTCACATCCATTTTGGGTCTCTCCCAAACATTTTGGCTACACCCGAGCCAACCTCATATAAAAATAGCACTTCTCACGTGCTCTCATATTGTCTCATATCAATCCACCTCAATTGGGGATTTACACTTCCCTGCGTGTACCATCGGTCACTCTCGCGGCTTCCTCTCGAGTCGTTTCTCTATCGAGACTTCACTCTAGCCTTACGATGTCCACATCATCTCAATAACATCTACTCACATCCGTAGACATTCTGTTGGACAATTATGACCAATAGCATCACTATTTGTAAAGAACATTGTATTTTTGTTCAAATTATCTATGTGACAAAAGGAAATTGCTATTTTATCATTATTGTAATTAGATTACTTGGATATATATTAATGATAAAAGTCCATATGGTTAAATCAGATTAATAAGATATGAGACAATATTAATCCATGAACGGTTTAATCATTAAATATCCATAGTCGAAGTATTATCGAGACTGTACATTAATAATACGGAATAGACTAGTATTACACTTGTGCGCGTTATGGAAGCTTAACGACATAGTTCTTATATATTTAGGTATTGGATACTTATGCAAGTGTAATAAGAGGTTCTGTTAGCCGTTGGACCGGGAACAGTTCGCTCTGGATAGACCCACTCGGAATCATATTGGTAGTATGACTATGTGTCTATGGGAATCCAAATCAGGGTAGGTGTATGTGATATTTAACCTGAGACTTACGTTTCTATTACTTGCGACAATCAGTTTACTTTAGTATTGGTCGTCTGGAGCTTTAATAGGTTTTGCATACACCTGTATTGGGTTTACTGAGAATCGTAGTGTATTGGATGTGATGTCAAGACATGAGTATCACTTCAGTCATATGGAGATGATGGTCACACATGATATGGAACTAGTATTTTTAAAGCTGGAGCTGTCGGGATAATATGACTAGGTCATGACTTCCCGATTACAGAGATTAGTAACTCGGGATCCGATATATGCTTCGTACGGGGCAGACACAAATTCAGCCCTAGGCCTAGCATATGACATCCGATATTGGATCGTATTACGTATTACATAATATTAGTATTACTATGTCTAATACAATTGATATTCCTCGGTGAATATTTCTGGAGAATTGGGTAGGCACGGTGCTTTGCTAGAAGCCAACCATGTCTTGTAAATCGGAGAGAACATGGTACGGTGTACGCACGTGTTCGGATAGTCCGATGACCGTATTCACTGCCAACATATCAAGGAATCTCTTGGGTCGCATCCCAAAGATTCACCAATGACATTTGACTCAGATAGAATTAATCTGGGATTAATTATGAGAGAGAAAATTAATCTGTGATTAATTGCGGCAAGAATTAATCTAGGATTAACTTCGTATAGAAGAGAGAACGCGATTAATTTAGAATTAATCGATAAAATAAATTTAATAGTTAAATTGAATTTTTCTATTTAATTTATTTATTTGTGGCTAAAATAATATATCAGATATATTAATTGAAATTAAAATTGGATTTTAATTCGGGCGAACGAATTAATTCGAAAGCGACTATCGTAATAATTTTGTGAGGCATAATTATTTAATTAAATTGGATTTAATTATGGCGCGACAGCAAAATCATTTAATCGGAATTAAACAAACCCGATAAAATTGCCTGTGACTTTGCGTGTGTCTTTTTGTATTTTAGGAACACAAAATATCTTTGACTTTGGTGGGCCCAAGTTAAGTTGTGTGTTGAGGAAGCCAACTCAAATTTTGAATTTAAAATGTGGTGGGACCACATGACTTACATCAAAGGTCAAATGTTGATGTAAGTAGTTGGCTTAATTAATGCTTTAAACACACAACCAACAAGTCTAGAAAAACACTTTCTTCTTCTGCACCTTGGCCGATTTCTTCTCTCCATGGTAGTGAAATTTTGCTTCAAAATTTCAACATAGCTAGCACTTAGAGGAGTCTAATTAGGTGATAGGGAAACTCACCCAAGGAAAAATCATAACAACAAGCTTGGAGCTTCATCCAAAGAGGAAATTTCGAAATTTCTCCATTTAACAATGTAAGTGATTCCGCCATTTTTCTTGTTATTTCACACATATAATCATGTTTAGGATATTGTGGCATGTCTTAGAGACTAACAATGGTATCAAAGCCTTGCTAAATATGATTTTGAAAACTAGGTTTCATAAACTTTAATTAGGAATTTTTTTTTGGAGCATGAAAATTCAAAATTGAGTTGTTGGTTGATGTTAGATGATGATAACTTGGAGTTGTGCATTGTTGGATTGTTGAAAAAATGATTGGATCAAATTTCCCTAAGTTGGCCGAAACTTACCCTAGTGTAACTCATGGTGATTTTTAAATTTTGACACTTGGATGTGTTAATGGCATGATATATATGTTGAATGTTGATTTAAATAGATTGGAATCAAATTGGATATTAATTTCTTGTCATTGCCGTGAGTTAGCATGCTTGTTGGAGACTTGATTTTGCTTCAATTTATGTTGGACATGAATTGGAATGATAAGCATGATGAATTAGTTTAATTAATATTTTGGAAATGTTAGATTAATTAATTAGTTATGTTAATTACTCTTAAAATGGATTAATGTAATATTTGGAATATTGTATTAATGTAAATTAGTCCCTAAAATACTAAATGGGCGAATTTGGTGATATTTGGATTAATGGGCTTAGTTGGGCCAATTTTGGTTGTAGACAATTGAGTTGGATCCAATTGGGCCTAAACTATTTCCATAAAAGTCCAAAATATGACTTTTGGGCCTTTAATAATCTAATTGGGCCTAATGGGCCAAAATTAATTTATGGCATATGGTGATTCCTAAATGGGCCAAGGCATTATGGGCTTGATCCATAATGGCCAAAAGTCCATGCCTAAAGAATTAATTAAAGCCCATTGGACCTAATAGAATTGGCATTGGATGTTAAATGGGCTTTGGATTGGATTTGGAATCCAAGTCTAAAAGGGCATTATTATAATAGAATAAATGTACTTGTTTAATTTGGAATTGAACTTGAATTAGTATTGAATACAATTTAAATTGGATTTAATATTATAGTTCGATATAATTCAAGAATACTTACTTTGAGTATTTATTCTTAAACGAGTTGGACTCGCGCAAATCAAATCATTGTATGAACATTGGATGGTCATTAATTGAAGAATTAATTAATTGGATTACATTGATTGACAACATGCTATGTGTGAATGCTTGGATGTATTTGTTTGAATAATGTATATCAGATGGATTTTAGATGGGTGAGGGCAATTTTGGAAATTATTGTAAATATTGTATTTATTTGAAATTGGACCAGCATGTCCAGCCTATCACCTCTTATTCTCATTGTATTTCTTTTCTCACCAATTCCCCTCAATGTAAATGAGGTTTCTTATTGTGTTATGTAATTGGGTAAATAGAAGAATATAAAGTGCTAGCGGGAGAGAGGAAAAGAAAAGAGAGAGATTCTACAAACAAAATGTATATGGATATCCATCCATATATCATTATTATATTTATCGCGCCTTATTGTGCTTTTAGAATGCATGTTTAAGGGTGTATGATGAGACCTAATCAAAGATAATAAGTTGGTTGCCAATTTATGAAAACGCCCTCGTATTTAATATTAAGTGTTTCATTCCATTGGTGGTTCTCTTTCAAGATCTAAGATTGCTTTGATTTGTTGGCCAAAGTTAAGATCATTGTCTATCGCGGATGTGTTTGAACCATGCAAGCCTTGTTAATATCACATGTCTTAGACAGTTGTGACTTGTTGGCCAAAGTCAAGGTCACTCTTGTTTATCGACGTGGATTACGAAGTTTTCCCACTGTCAATGGGTCGCGCTTAACTGGAATCATTAAGCTTGTTGAGCCAAAGCAAGGCTTAGTTGATTCAGATGAAACATGTTAGGAAATATATTAGATATATATTTCAGACTTGGATGTCCACCTACCAGATCTAGGAATTTGATGGGATGATTGATCTTAGAGATCTACCTAGTTAAATTTTATATAGCTTGTTGGCCAAAGTCAAGGTTGTGTATTATTTAATGGGATCCTAGCCTACTAGGAAACTAGGTTTCCCGAGTAATCAGCGGAAGGTTAGAGGCTCACCGAAAATTAGTGTGAGGCTAATATTAAATTTGCAATTTCATTTAATACTCGCTAATATACGCACTCTATTATTATTATTTCTCGTTATTATATATATTAGTTGGACTAATTTATTCATTTATTATTTTCTTTGAACAGTTAGACTGTACTCAACAATACTCAATTTATAGTTGGTTATATAGTTGGACTATAGTAACCATTGCATTTGAATATACCCGAAACATTTGATTGGATAGTTGGACTATGAAAATCAAAATGGCTGAAAGATAAGCGTTATGGACATAATCATGGGTGAGAATGTCTTTAACGACGCAAATTTTCCAGACTGGGAAATGAACCTCATGATAGTCCTAGGAGCTGAGAAGTTACTCTATGTGATAGAGAGACCTCTCGGGCCTGAGCCAGGACTTGAGCGGCCAGTAGAGCATGAGCTTTGGAATACTCACCGTGATGATAACTTTACTGCTCAATATGTTATGCTTGCTGCAATGACTCCTCAGTTTTGTCGTCAGAACAAGGGATTGGATCCTTATGCAATGATGTTGAAGTTGAAGGATCTTCATAGATCTAATCTTAGATATCAGAAGTATGAGTTGCAGAAGAAGCTCTTTCACTCTCGTATGTCAGAGGGTATATCTGTCGAAAACTCAGTGTCATAGATGATTGCTGACATCGAACAGCTGGGTCAGCTGGGCATTACCTTCGAGGCCGAGACTTCCATAAATTTGATCTTACAGTCTCTGCCCGACTGCTGGGGCGGGTTCATCATGAACTATAATATGATGAGCCAAGAGAAAACTTTTGGAGAGTTAATGGCTATGCTGAAAGAGGCAGAGCTAGAGCTTCTGAAAGGTAAGAAGCGCGAGACGCTGTTGGGGTTGGTGCTCAAAGCGCAAATTTCCGTTTGTATTTCCTTGAAAATACTTATGAAAACATTTTATTATGAATAAAATGAGTAGTTTCTATAAAATAATATATCTTCTTATGAGTAGTCATGATACTGTTGCAAAAACGTCACAACTGACATTGAGTTGTATCATGACGTTTTCATTCTTAGACAGTTCTTGGTCAAGGTTTACACTACTTGGTCAGTACAGTAAACCCGTTGAGATCGGTACATGTCGTATACTGGAATATATGATTCCAATGGTTTCTCAATGAACCATGAGTCTTGGGGACTCTTATAGACGTGTAGGTGTTTATAGTGAATAACACTGAATGATTCACCGAAGATTCTTAATGGATGGTACACCAACGTCAATAAGAATCTTCTCGGGTTGAGTAGCATTTGTGATTCTTCGACTTGAGATACAACTATGGGCACATGAGACATCTTCCACACTTTATATGGCAGTCACGTCTACGATCTATTTAGACCAGACCTCCGCATGTTGTTGGGTGTGGATAGATCCTCAGGGTGTCATGTGTCTGTCGAGATAAGATTCGTCATTTCTGTGTACAGAGCATAGGTAGTCCATATATGATTAGCAATCAGATAAAAATCATGGGCCCGCGGTACACTTTAGAAGTGAGTTCTAAGTGTTCTTTTTTAGAGATTGCTAATAGAGACATTGATGAGATAATCCCTATAGAGATTTGACGTTTACATCTATATCTCTGGGATATATCCGAAAACCTGTGACGAATGAATTATACATATGCCATGAACTCGACCTGTATGATTCATCGAGTTTATCCGTGGTCGTCATAATTTACGGGTGAGTAAATTATGGACACGAAATTGGATTTCGTGACGGATATGCCTGAATCTAGAAAGTCTCACTAATGAAATATACTTGTAGAGCACTATGGAAACATTTATAAATAATACTGATTATTTATAAGTCGTTTAAAGGTTAAATGCAAAATACATGTGAAGGGACCCAATAGTCATTTTCTATTTTTTTTGTGTATTTGCATTTAATGATAGATTTTATCAAATACACATGAATTAATTATCAAATTGAGATATTTGACTAATATCATAAAATATATGTATTTGATATTTAATGTAAATATAATACATATATTTAATATATTTGTATTTAAATAATTATTTAATTATTTAATTGTTAAATAATTAAATTAATTAAAAATATAAATATCCTAAGTTGTGATATTTATTTAAATGACTTTAGTTGCCTTTGTTGACTTGTTATAAAGTTATTAAAGTTGTACTGATTAAAAATAACAAGTTGATAAAGCTTATTAAATGAAACAAAAATTGAAAAAATATCTAGATATTTTCTTTGCTTCAATTTCGGCCAAGGGCCAATTTTTGGTGAAGTATATATTGTTTGTTTCATTTTTAGGGTTTTATATAAGTTCATTAGACACCAAATACAACACAAAAGTAGTTGAGAGAAAAACTTGAAGCCTAAAAGAAAAAACTTGGAAATCTTTGCTATTTGTAAGTTTTTCTTTAAAGTCTTCAACATGAAATATGTTTCTAACATGCTTAGCTTCATTTTGTGATGCTTTGATGTTATCTCTACTCTTATAGTTTGTGTTTAATTGGTTGTGAACTTTGAAGAAAGATGTATGCATGTAAGTAACCTTGAAATGGTTTCAAAGGCTTACTTTTGATTCTTTGGAAATCAAGTTGCCATTCTAGAGTTGTTGAGCCACTCATTGGTGACATAGAATTTTTCTAGAGTTATTTCAAAGTGGTGAGGCTTGTTTGGTGAAGTATTGAATGGATTAAAGTGTTGGATTTTAAAGATTTGGTAAAATTTATCAATTTGATGAAATTGAAAAATTAGGGTTCATAACATTTTCCAAATTTGGGGCTTTTCATATATGTGATGTTTATGGAGTGTATATGATGCATTTAATTTTTGGGTTGATTGAATTTGATTTTGGCATGTTTTGAACAAAAGGGACCAAATTATAATTAATTGAAATTTTTGGGGTGCTCTCGGCATTAGGCTTAAATTTGGGGATTTGTGTGAAATCCGATTTTGATGTATTGGATATGTTGAAATTTTTTTTAGAAATGATTTAGAATCATCCAAAATTATATTTGACAATTTTTGGACTAAAATGATCAATTTACAAAGTTATGGGGTAATTCGAAAATTACCAAGAAATTTTATCTCTTGTGTAATTTTTCAGAATTTGATAATTGGATAATTAAAAAATAAGTTTATTTATTGATTCAGAAAATTTTGAAATCGAAAAATTTTGATTTTCCACTATTCAGTTGCGTTACCGGATTTTCGCCATAAAACCCCTTTAGGCGCATCTTACTTCGACATCCAAGAAGGCCAAGGCTTGGCCAAAGACTTCTGGCGGTGTGAAGAAGAAGAAGAAGGGCAAGGCTCAATCATCACAGTCTTCTGGAAAGACAAATGACAAATCCCAAAACGTATGCCTACACTGTGGCGGACTTGAAGGAAGCGAAGGCGAGCAAGGCTCCGGCTTCAGGTATGTTTGTTATTGAAATAAACATATCTACTACTAGTTTTAAAAATTGGATTTTTGATACTGGATGTGGTACTCACATATGTACTGATGTACATGATCTGCAGATTAGCAAGAGACTGGCTTCAAGGGAGATCGACATGCGAGCCGAAAATGGGAAGAGAGTCGTTGTTTTGGCCGTTGGCACCTATGTTTTGAATCTGCCCTCATGGCATGTACTTACATTAGGCGACTGTTATTTTGTACCTAGTTTGACTAGGAATATTATCTCTGTATCTAGTTTAACCCGATGCGGGTATACCTTTGTATTCAGGAACACTGAGTGTTTTTTTTTATTTAAAATATGATATTTTGATATGTACAGCAGATGTGATAATGATCTTTATATTTTGAATATAAACGAATCTCAAACATATAACAAGACAAACAAAAAGCTCAATTTGAGTAAAATAGATGAGACTTATTTGTGGCATTGTCGTCTGGGACGCATTAACAAAACTTGTATATCCACACTTTCGAAGAATGGATACTTGGACGGATTTGATCATAATTCATATGATGTCAGTGAATCTTGTTTGTTAGGAAAAATGCCTAAAACACCTTTTAGTGGTAAAGATGTACGTGCCACCGAGCTGTTAGCCCTCGTTCATAGTGACGTATGCGGGCCCATGTCTAGCCAGGCTAGAGGTGGATATGAATACTTCATAACCTTTACGAATGATGCATCGCGTTATGGTTATGTGTATTTTATGAAACACAAGTCGGAAACTTTTGAGAAATTCAAAGAGTTTCGACACGAAGTAGAAAAACAGAGTGGCAAAAGTATTAAAATATTGCGGTCGGACCGTGGTGGAGAATACTTAAGCAATGAGTTTCAAGATTACTTGAAAGAATATGGTATTCTTTCACAGTGGACTCCTCCCGGAACGCCTCAATTGAATGGTATGTCCGAACGGAGAAACCGAACTTTGTTGGACATGGTAAGGTCAATGATGAGTCGCACATAGCTACCGATTTCCTTCTGGGGATACGCATTAAACAGTGCAATACTTATTTTGAATAAGGTTCCGTCAAAGTCTGTTGAACATACTCCATATGAGATATGGACAGGAAAGAAACCATGTTTCTTATTCCTGAAGATTTGGGGATGATGGGCATATGTTAAACGTTTGGATAGTACCAAACTAGAACCCAAATCGGATAAGTGCCTATTTGTAGGTTATCCTAAGGAAACGAAAGGATATTATTTCTACAACCCACAAGAGAACAAAATATTTATTGCTCTTCGTGCGGTTTTCCAAGAAAAGGAATTCATGAATGCAGTGGTAAGTGGGAGGAAAGTAGAACTCGATGAAAATCGGAGTGATACTATTCCTGACACCGACCCCCTCACAGAACACGAACATTCCATCAGAGATGAGATTGTTCCACAATCTTCTGATACACAAGAACCGCGTAAGTCGGAGAGACTCAGAAAACAATCTGAGAGGTATTAGTTTCTGATTTCACCTCATGTAGACATTAATCTTATTGGGGAAGATGAACCAGCTACGTATGAGGAAGCGATACAAGGTATCGACTCCGCTTTATGGTAAGAAGCCATGAAGTCCAAAATGGATTCCATGTATACCAACCAAGTTTGGACACTGGTTGATGTACTAGAAGGCATTAAGCCTATTGGTTGTAAATGGATCTTCAAAAGGAAGACAGACATAGTAGGCAACATACAAACGTATAAAGCTAGGCTTGTAGCTAAAGGATATCGTCAACGACATGGTGTTGATTAGGATGAAACCTTTTCACACGTTGCCATGATTAAATCCATTCGGATAATGCTTGTTATTGTTGCATATTTCGATTATGAAATATGGCAGATGGATGTCAAAACCCTTTCCTTAACGGAAACCTTTTGGAGGATGTTTATATGCAACAACCTGATGGTTTTGTCGAACCAAGACATGCAAACAAGGTTTGCAAGTTAAACCGATCTATTTATGGATTAAAGCAAACATTGCGTTCTTGGAACCATCATTTTGATGAGATTATAGAAGAATATGGTTTCATTCAAAACAAATATGATTCTTGTGTATATAAGAAGGTTAGTGTGAGCGCACTGACATTCATTGTCCTATACGTTGATGATGTATTGCTTGTTGGAAATGACATTCCCATGCTACAATCGGTGAAAGCTTGGCTTTCATTAAAATTCTCCATGAAAGACCTGGGAGAGGCATCATTTATTCTAGGAATAAGGATCTACCGGGATAGATATAGAAAGCTGGTGGCACTCTCCAGAGCTCGTACATTGACAAAGTGTTGAAGAGATTCAACATGGATCAGTCCAAGAGGGGGCTGCTTCCAGTGTCACATGGCGCCTCTCTATCGAAGGATATGTGTCATAAAACTCAAGATAAGAGAGATGTAATGATTCGGATCCCGTATGCTTCAGCAGTTGGATCGATCATGTACGCCATTAAATGTACGCGACCTGATATCTCATATGCTTTGAGCATATGTAGTCACTATCAGGCCGATCCAGGTGATGGTCACTGGATTTCTGTAAAGAACATCCTTAAGTATCTTAGAAGAACTAAAGATGCTTTCTTAGTCTATGTGGGAGGAGAACTTAAGGTGACTGGGCCGATGTAAGTTTCCAAACCGACAAAGACGACTTTAAGTCACAATCAGGGTACATATTTTGTTTAAAGAACGGAGCAGTGAGCTGGAAATCTTCCAAGCAAGAGACTGTTGCCGATTCAACAACAGAAGCATAATATATTGATGCAGCTGAGGCAACAAAAGAAGCAGTTTGGATCCGTAAATTCCTAATTGGATTAGGAGTAGTTCCGTTAGCATTTATGCCTGTACCTTTATATTGTGACAATAATGGGGCTATCGCACAGGCTAAGAAACCACGGTCTCATCAACGATCCAAGCATGTACTTCGACGATTTCATCTGATTCGTGAGATCATACATCGTGGCGATGTGAAGATCGAGAAGATCGCATCAGATGATAACATTACAGATCCGCTGACGAAGGCTATATCTCAGCAAAAGTTTGAGCGACATGTACATAGTTCATGTGTTAGATACTTGAGTGATTGGCTATAGGCCAAGTGGGAGATTGTTGAACAATTATGACCCATAACATCACTATTTGTAACGAACAATGTGTTTTTGTACAAATTATCTATGTGACAAAAGGAAGCTGATATTTTATCATTATTGGAATTAGATTACTTGGATATATATTAATGATAAAAGTCCATATGGTTAAATCAGATTAATAAGATATGAGACAGTATTAATCCACGAAACTTTAATCATTAAATATCAATAGTTGAAGTATTATCGAGACTAGACATTAATAATGCGGAATAGACTAGTATTACACTTGTGCGCGTTATGGAAGCTTAACGTCATAGTTCTCATATATTTAGGTATTTGATACTTATGCAAGTGTAATAAGAGGTTCTGTGAACAGTTCGCTCTGGATAGACCCACTCGGAATCTCATTGGTAGTATGACTATGTGTCTATGGGAATCCGAATCAGGGTATGTGTATGTGATCTTTAACCTGAGACTTACGTCGCTATTACTTATGACAATCAGTTTACTTTAGTATTGGTCGGCTGGAGCTTTAACAGGTTCTGTGTACGCCTGTATTGGGTTTACTGAGAATCGTAGTGTATTGGATGTGATGTCAAGACGGGAGTATCACTTCATTCATATGGAGATGATGGTCACATAGGATACGAAACTAGTACTCTTAAAGCTGTAGCTATTGGGATAGTATGACTAGGTCATGACTTCTCGATTACATAGATTAATTACTCAGGATCTGATATATGCTTTGTACGGGGCAGACACAGAGCCAGCCCTAGGCCTATCATGTGACATCCGATACTGGATCGTATTACGTATTACATAATATTAGTATTACTATGCCTGATACAATTGATATTCCTCGGTGAATATTTCTGGAGAATTGGGTAGGCACGGTGCTTTGCTAGAAGCCAACCATGTCTTGTAAATCGGAGAGAACATGGTACGGGGTACGCACGTGTTCGGATAGTCCGATAACCGTATTTATTGCCAACATATCCAGGAATCTCTTGGGTCGCTTCCCAAAGATTCACCAATGACATTTGTCTCAGATAGAATTAATCTAGGATTAATTATGAGAGAGAAAATTAATCTGGGATTAATTGCGGTAATAATTATTCTGAGATTAACTTCGTATAGAAGAGAGAACGCGATTAATTTAGAATTAATCGATAAAATAAATTTAATAGTTAAATTGGATTTTTCTATTTAATTTATTTATTTGTGGCTAAAATAATATATCATATATATTAATTGAAATCGAATTTCAATACGAAATTAAAATTGGATTTTAATTCGGGCGAATGAATTAATTTAGAATTAATTCAAAAGCGACTATCGTAATAATTTTACGAGGCATAATTATTTAAGTAAATTGGATTTAATTATGGCGCGACGGCAAATTCGTTTAATCGGAATTAAACGAACCCGATAAAATTGCCCGTGACTTTGCGTGTGTGTTTTTGTGTTTTGGGAACATAAAATATCTCTGACTTTGGTGGGCCCAAGTCAAATTGTGTGTTGAGGAAGCCAACTCAAATTTTGAATTTAAAATGTGGTGGGACCACATGACTTACATCAAAGGTCAAATGTTGATATAAGTAGTTGGCTTAATTAATGCTTTAAACACAACCACCAAGTCTAGAAAAACACTATCTTCATCTCCACCTTGGCCGATTTCTTCTCTCCATGGTAGTGAAATTTTACTTCAAATTTTCAACATAGCCAGCACTTGGTGGAGTCTAATTAGGTGATAGAGAAACTTACCCAAGGAAAAAATAACATAACAACAAGCTTGGAGCTTTATCTAAAGATGAAATTTTGAAATTTCTCTATTTAACAATGTAAGTGATTCCGCCATTTTTCTTGTTATTTCACACATATAATCATGTTTAGGATCTTGTGGCATGTCTTAGAGACTAACACATTCCGCGTGCACAACCTAGGGCTCTGATATCAACTGTCACGAGCCAACTTTTTTCGTAACGGAAAAATGGATCGTGCGGCACTTACCAAGGGACACGTCCCATGTAAGTCAGCCTACCTCGAGCCTCTACGCCAAAATTCTCTTTTATGGAGGCTACAAACCCATAATATATTGATTTATGAAAGCTCTCAAGCTATCTCAAAGCATACATATGCGGGCCCGCACAACACCGGGACCCGTCACTCGAATAGCACAACCGGATATAAAATACGATATTTTCCCACCAACACAATCTTGAAAATACACCATTGTCCACACGTCGTCTAAGGGCGAGAGGGTTCACGGCTAAAGCCCCAAGACCACCGAAGCCCCCTTGGCCACCCCAATGTTCACCTAGGCTTCCCCCTAAAGAGGTTTTAGAGACATTGCCCATGTTTCACCAGTATACACACCTGACGCTTGAGTTGTCACACCCCCATCTAAAATCTATATTAAGAGGAGTTTCCAGGAAATCTTTCAGCGATTCAATAAGCCATAATATAAGTGACTTTGGGTTAAAATCTCATCCCTAAACGAGCTCGTCTTGATGGTTTTCCACAACACCCCCATTGTTGCGGCAAAGTGCACGGTAAGGCCCAAAGTGGGCACACTGCCAAAATCTCCCGGCAAATCTTGAAATCTAACTCTGGGGCTGAAATTTCCCCAGTACAAGTGACCATAAGATTCACTTATGAACTTGTTCCAACTCGATCCGGCTCCCCGACACGTTAGCTCCTTCACAATCCCCCAAACTAGGCCAACGTCTAGCTACAAGCTAGCATATCTCTAATTCTCCTGACAAACTTCCAAACGAGACCTCACGGGCGAAATATCCCCACTACATAGGCCCATGAGAGATACTCATGACCTAAAGTGAGCTCAATCCGGCACTCCGAAACATGAGGTCCTTCACAATGCACCAAAACTACGCTAGTGCCTAGCGGCAAACTAGCGTCTCTCTAAATCTCCCGATAAACTTCAGAACGAGATCTCACGGGTGAAATATCTTCAGTACATATACTCATGAGAGTTACTTAGGACTTGGAGCTAGCTCAATCCGGCATTTCTGAACATAAGCTCCTTCACAACTCCACAATATTACGCTAACGGCTAGCGACAAGCGAACATGTTTCTAATTCTCCAGGAAAAATTCCGAATAAGGCTTCACAGATGAAATCTCTCCAGTACAAGGTCCCATGAGAGATACATTTGACCATGAATGAGCTTGATACAGTGTCCCAAAACATTAGCTCCTGTTGAGGGGGATTTCTGCGGCCAAGGTTTTTTGAGCAGTTCGACAGGGGTAAAGATGGACGTTCCACTTAAGGAGAACCAAGAATCAGAAGATAGGTATCGTTCTTCCATCCGACGTGGAATCCGAGCACAGTCTCCTAGGTTTAGCCTACCAGAGGACACAATGTGATTCAGTTCTTCAAGACCGGCAATGAATGAGCCAAGACCGACCAGAATAGCCCGGTAGCTCGGTTCTTTTCTAATCACTCCCAAGATTGATAGCTCGAATATTGTGGATCAGGTCGGAACTGGCATGAGCAAATCAGCTCAATGTTTGACTGACTTCCTGAGGACCGACGAGGAATTGGAACATCTAGATTTTCCCTCTAAAATTCTCACATTCGAAATTCAACAGGCTGTCACCATTAATGAAAAGGTCTGAAAATGCACATTTACTGCATGATGTGACAAGAATTCAGAAGGTAGATCTTACTTTCGGTGATGGCAGTCTGGGGGAAGGAACCTGTCAAATCACCGGAAATCCGCTGACCTGCAGGGCTGGCGTCACAAGGATACGTAAACAGTGTCATGTATTGAGTAGTATATAAAGGAAGGTTGATCACATTTGTAAGGGTTAAATTTTTTTCCATTTGAGTACTACTTGTAAGAAACGACACAACATGCTCGGTTTATTTAGACCTTCACTAAAACAAGTCGGTCGAGCTCGGTTTAGTAATAAAAGAACCCCCCACCCCGCTTTGTGACCGTGGATGTAGGCTGGACAAGAGTTAGTGTTCCTAGAACATGCCAAGGATCTCTAAGAGTGATTCGTGTGTGAAAACATTACCAAAGAAAGTTGTGGAAAAGCTTACATTGGCTGGATGAGATTTCAAAAAATGTTTTCCATGGAAGTGTGGAAGCTTCAAGCTTTCTATGTGGTTTCCAACTCAAGGATGAGTTTCCCTATCACCTTAGTTAACTCCTTGATGTGCTAGCATGAAGAAATTTTACAACAAATTCCATGGAGGGAGAGAGGAGTGCTCGACATTTTGGAGAAAGAAGAAGAAGGTTGCTGTGAATAGTAACTTAGTCTTACTTCCAAAGTTGACTAGCTAATATATACAAAGGTTGAATGTTGATTTGGTTTGAGTGTATTATAAGTAAATACAAGCCTTACTTGCCAACAAATCAAATCCAATTCAAGCCTAACCAATTCCATCACATGTCCAACAAGTTGATGTAAGTGTAGTGGGTCCCACCACTTTTAAATTCCAAATTTAAGTCGGCTAACTCAACACGCAACTTCGGTCGGGCCCGGGTTCGTTTAATCCAATTAAACGAATTTTCCGTCGCGACGTAATTAAATCCAATTTAATTAAATAATAATGCCTCGCAAAATTATTACGAAAATGGCTCACGAATTAATTCTAAATTAATTCGTTCACTTGAATTAAAATCCAATTTTAATTCCATGTTGAAATCTGATTTCAATTATTATATCCGATATATTATTTTAGCCCAAATAAATAAATTAAATAGTAAAGTCCAATTTCACTATTAAATTTACTTTTCCGATTAATTCCAAATTAATCGCGTTCTCTATTCTTCACGAATTAACCCCATATCAATTCTTTCTTTGAAAATTAATCCCAGATTAATTCTTGCCGCAATTAATCCCAGATTAATTTTCTCTCTCATAATTAATCCCAGATTAATTCTGTTCGAATCAAATGTCATCGGTGAATCTTCGGGAAGGGACACAAGAGATCCATGGATATGTTGGCAGTAAATATGGTCATCGGACTATCTGAACACGTGCGTACCCGGTAACACATTCTTACCGTTTTACAAGACATGGTTGGCTTCTAGCAAAACACCGTTCCTACCCAATTCTCTAGAAATATTCTTTAAAGGAATATATAATCTTTATCAGGTTTAATATACTAAATATTACGTATTACGATCCAATATCTGATGTCACATGCTAGGCCTAGGGCTGGAATTATGTTTACCTCGTACGGAGCATATATCAGATCACTGACAACTAGTCTCTATAATCGGATAATCATGACCTAGTCATATTATCCCGATGACTGCAGTACTTAAGAGTACTAGTACTGTATCCTATGTGATCATCATCTCCATATGACTGAAGTGATACTTCCATCTTGACATCACACCCAATACACTACGATTCTCAGTATACCCAGAAGAGGCGTACACAGAACCTGTTAAAGCCCCAGACGACCAAAACCAAAGCGTACTGATTGTCGCAAGTATTAGCGATGCAAGTCTCAGGTTAAGACCAAATACACATACCTTGATTCAGATTCCCATAGACACATAGTCATACTACCAAGAGGATTCCGAAGGGTTTATCCAGAGCGAAGCTGTTCCTGTTCCATCGGCAAAAAGAACCTCCTATCACACTTGCATAAGTATCCAATACTTAAATATATGAGAACTATGTCGTTAAGCTTCCATAACGCGCACAAATGCAATACTAACATATTCTTCATTATCGATGTCCAGTCTCGATAATACTACGACTAGGGATATTTAATGATTAAACCTTTCGTGGATTAATACTGTCTCATATTTTATTAATCTGGTACTAATCATATGGATTTTTATCATTTATATATCTAAGTAATCCAATTACAAAATGATAAAAGAGTAATTTCCTATGTCACATAGTTAACTTGTACAAAGAACACTATGTCTTTTACAAATAATGATGCTATGGGTCATAATTGTGCAACAATCTCTCACTTGGCCTATAGCCAATCACTCAAGTGTCCAACACCCGAACTATGTATGGGTCGCTTATGCTTATGCTGAGATATCATTTTCGCTAGCAGATTTACAAGGTTATCATCTGATTCGATTTATTCAATCATCACATCGCCACGATGTATGATCTCACGAATTAGATAAAACTTTCGAAGTACATACTTGGATAATTGATGAGACCGTAATTCTTTAGCCAGTGCTGCAGCCCAGCTCAGCTGCTAACATAACTACTTCCTAATCTAATTAGGAATTTTATAGATCCAAAATGCTTCTTTTGCTGCCTCAGCTGCAACAATATAATCCGCTTTTGTTGAATCACCAATAATATCTTGCTTGGAAGATTTCCAGCTTACTGTTCCGTTGTTCAAACAAAATACGTACCCTGATTACGACTTACAGTCGTCATTATCGGTTAGGAAACTTGCATCGGTGAACCTAGTCACTTCAAGTTCTTCTTCTCCATAACTTAAGAAAGCATCATTAGTTCGTCTAAGATACTTAAGGATGTTCTTAACATCAATCCAGTGACCATCACTTGGAACGACCTGATAGTGACTCCACATGCTCAAAGCATATGAGAAACCAGGTCGCGTACATGTCTTTCAATGTACGAGTTCTTGGAGATCGCCAATAACTTTTAGATCTATCCTAGTAGATCCTTATACCTAGAATAAAGGTTGCATCTCCCAAGTTTTTCTATGGAGAATTTTAATGAAAGCCAAGATTTCACCGATTGTTAACATGGGAATGTTATTTCCAAGAAATAATACATCATCAATGTATAGGACAATCATTGTCAGTGCGCTCCCACTAACCTTCTTATATACACAAGAATCATCTTCGTTTTGAATGAAACCATATACCATTATGATTTGTTCAAAATGTTGGTTCCAAGAACATAATGTTTGCTTCAACCCATGAATGGATCGATTTAACTTGCAAACCTTGTTTGCATGTTTTGGTATGACAAAATTGTCAGGCTGTTGTATAAAACATCCTCCAAAAGGTTTCCGTTAAGGAAAGCGGTTTTGACTTCCAGCTGCCATATTTCATAAACGAAATATGTAGCATTAGCAAGCATTATCCGAATGGATTTAATCATGGCAATGAGTAAAAGGTTTCGTAGTAATCGACACTATGTTGATGACGATACCCATTCGCTACAAGCTTAGCTTTGTACGTTTGTATGTTGTCATCCATGTTTGTCTTCACCACGAAGACTCATTTACCACCAACAGGCACAATGCCTTCTGGTGCATCAACCAATATCCAAACTCGATTGATATACATGGAATCCATCTCGGACTTCATGGCATATTGCCATAAAGCGGAGTTGATACCTTGTATCACTTCCTCATACGTAGTCGGTTAATTATCCTCAATAAGAGTAATGTCTACGTGAGGTGAGATAAGAAACTCATACCTCTTAGGTTGTTTTCTGACTCTATTCGATCTAAGCGGTTCTTGTGTATTAGAAGATTATGGAACAGTCTCATCCCTGATGAACTATTTGTGTTCCGTTAGGGATCGGTGCCAGGAATATTATTACTCTGATTTTCATCGAGTTCTACTTTCCTCCCACTTACCACTGCATTTAGGTATTCCTCTTAGGAAAATCTCATGGAGAGCAACAAATATCTTTGTTCTATTGTGAGTTGTGGATTTAGTTTCCTTAGGATAACCAATTACAAATGGGCACTTATCCAATTTGGGTTGTAGTTTGGTATCATCCAAACTTATGCCCAGCATTCCCAAATCTTCAGGAATGAGAAACTTGGTTTCTTTCCTGTCCATATTTCATATGGGGTCTGTCCAACAGACTTTGTAGGAACCTTATTCAAAATAAGTATAACATTTTTCAATGCGTATCCCCTGAAGGAAATTAGTAGCTCAGTGCGACTCATTATTGACCTTACTATGTCTAATAAAGTTCGATTTCTCCGTACGAACACACCACTTAATTGAGGTGTTCCGGGAGGAGTCCAGTGTGAAAGAATACCATACTCTTTCAAGTAATCAAGAAACTCATTATTCAAGTATTTTCCACCACGGTCCGACCGTAATATTTTAATACTTTTACCGGTCTGTTTTTCTACTTCGTGACGAAACTCTTTGAATTTATCAAAAGTTTCTGATTTGTGTTTCATAAGAAACACATAACCATAACGAGATGAACCATTCGTAAAGGTTACGAAGTAATCATAACCATTTCTAGCCTGGCTAGACATGGGCCCATATACGTCACCATGAACGAGGGCTAACAGCTCGGTGGCACATACACCCTTACCGCTAAAAGGTGTTTTAGGCACTTTGCCTAATAAACAAGATTCGCAGACATTATTTGAATTAGGATCAAATCCATCCAAGTATCCACTATTCGAAAGTGTGGATATACGAGTCTTGTTAATGTGTCCCAGACAACAATGCCACAAATACGTCTCATCTGATTTATTCAGTTTGAGCCTTTTATTTGTCATATTATATGTTTGAGATTAATTTATATTCAAAATATAAATATTGTTATTCACATTTAATGTGTATATCTCAATATCATCTTTATAAACAAAACACGTAGTGTTCTGGAACATAAAGGTTTACCCGCAACAGGCTAAACTAGCTATAAAGATAATGTTTCTAGTCAAACTAGGTACATTATAACAGTTTCCTAATTTAAATACATGCCCAAAGGGTAGTTCCAAAACTTAGGTTCCCACAGCTAAAAAAGAGACTCTCGTCCCGTTTCTGATTTGCAGGTAGATCTCATCTGAAGCCAGTCTCCTACTAATCAACAGATCCCGCACATCAGTACATATGTATGTACCACATCCAGTATCAAAATCCAATTTTTAAAACTAGTAGTGGACATGTTTATAACAAACATACCTGAAGTCGGAGCCTTCCCCGTCTTCACATCATTCATGTCTGCCTTGTCCATACGGCAGTCACGCTTCCAGTAACCCCGTTTGCCACAGTTTAGGCAGACGTGTTAGGATATGTCATTTGTCTTCCCAGAAGACTGTGACGATTTTGACTTTGCCCTTTTCTTCACACCCTTAGAAGCCTTCGGCCAAGCCTTGGCCTTCTGGGATGTTGAAGTAAGATGCGCCTTGCGCTTCTTGCCCTTTTGGAAGCTCTGGATCTGCCTCCTTGAGCATAGCCTTTAACTCTCCAAGAGTTTTATCTTGGTTCATGATGAACCCGCCCCAGCATTCGGGTAGAGACTGTAAGATCAAATCTATAGAAGTCTTGGCCTTATAGGCAATGCCCGGCTAACCTAACTGTTCGATGTCAGCAATCATCTGCGACATCTAGTGCTCGACAGATGTACCCTCTGACATACGCGAGCGAAAGAGCTTCTTTTGCAATTCATACTTCTGAGATCTAAGATTAGATCTGTGAAGATCCTTCAATTTCAATATCATACTATAAGGATCCAATCCTTTGTTCTGACGATGAAATTAAGGTGTCATTGCAACAAACATAATGGATTGAACACTAAAGTTATCATCACGATGAGTCTTCTAAACTCCGGGCTCATGCCCGAGAGGTTTCTCTATCCAATAGAGTAATTTCTCAGCTCCCATGATTATCCTGAGATTCATTTCCCAATCTGGAAAATTTACGCCATTAAAGGCATTTTCACCCAGGATTATATCCCTTAACGCTAATCTTTCCAGCCATCTCGATTGCAATAGTCCAATTATCTAATCAACGATTTCGGGTACACTCAAAATGTAATGGTTACTATAGTTCAACTATATAACCAACTACAAGTGGAGTACTATTTTAAGTACAGTCCAACTATTCATAGAAAGCAATATTAAATATTAGTCCAACTAATATATTTATAACAACGATAAATTAAAATAAAAGAGCGCGTATGGGAAAGTATTTAAACGAAATTGCAAATTTAATACTAGTGTAGGCACTGCATTTTTGCATGTAAGTCCCTATGATGAGTCGAGACACTGTCTTTTAAGTCGAGGAAGTCACGGGAAACGAACGTCGGAAGGGGGAATTCAGAATAAGTATGTCATCAGATTCATTTCACAAGTTCACTGTTTTCATTCGTGCGGTGTTCGTGACCACGTTCGAACGTCAAGCAGATTGTAGGCGTTCGTGTAGCGTTCGAATAGGCGTTCGAACGGTGTCTGTATTTCTGGTTTTGCTGCTAGCCTCACACTCAAGCCCAATTAGCCCATAAAACATATCCAAATTAATAAAACACATATTTAACACATGGTGAAATTAAAGCAAATCTAAAAATCACATACCAAATATAAAATAATCACCTACTAAAATAACAAATCCACTTACCTAAACAAAATAAATCACATCCCAATTTAGCCAAATCTTGTCTCCAATCAATCTTTTATTTTTCTTGTATAACACTAAAAAATATCTCACCTTTATTGCATGATCTCTCATTACTTCTCCAACAAGATTTAACCCTAGCCTTTGCCTATAAAAAGAAGCCTCCACAATACATCCAAGGAGCTAGCACATTCATACAAACCACAAAAATTCTGCAAGGCATTGACAACCTAGCTCATTCACACATAAGTAGGATTAAACACATAACATGCAGAATTTAAATAACGGATAATAAACGAATCAAAACAACATAAAACAAAATATGCGCCACTTGCTCAAGTGGTACGTGGAGTTGTATCCCAAGTACAGACCGCACTACCGTCCATTCAGATTCGGCTACGGAGTTTGTGTCTGGGTTTCCATCCTATATACCACAAGAGGCGACACATTTTCCATTTTATTTAAAACCACAACATGCATCCATAAACGACTCTCATACGAAATAAATAACTAAAACAATTAAAAGATGAATAAAAAATAAATACAAAAAGTGCCATCAGGTCTAACCTTTTATGTCGACTCTCGAAAGTACCGTACACGGTCGTCGGAAGGGTGGATGCTCCGCAACTCCTCCGGTTCACTGGTTCAATATTTTCTCTCGTTGTTTCGCTGCTCAAGCTACCGTTTTCGCTCCGTTTCGCCGCTGTTTTGCTGATGTCTTACTGCTGATTTTCAATCACTGTGTTTACTGTATTTAGGCTACTGTTCTTGGTGTATTTGGGCTGCTGTTTAGGTGTGATTTTTGGTGGTGTTATGGTGTGGTTTGAGGACTATTTCGATGAGGTAAATGGGCTGTTTTGGTGAGGTAAAGGGGCTGTTCGAGATGTGTTTTGGTCACGGTAATGGGGGTTCTTTTTCCGGGTCGGGTATTTTGTGGGCATCGATGATGTTTTGGATCTCATGCCTAAGGCGGGTACAGTTGTTGGTTTCATGGCCTCTTTGCTGGTGGAAGTAACTGTAAAGGTTCAGGTTAAGGTAGCGTGGCACAGGGTTTGGAAGTGGTCTAGGCTCTAAGGGATTTAGTAGTCCTCGCCTCCTCAGCTCTTTAAATACCTCTGAAAAAGGTCTACCAAGATTAGAGAATCGTCTGTTTCTGATAGGGGCAATCTCAGAAGGAGTGGGCCTGGTCCTTGAAGGTTCCCCGATGGTCTTTCCATTCTGGTTGTAAAACTTTATGTTATTGGTTATATGGGGTACGGTCAAAATAGCCACATCATTAGTCAGAACTTGCAACATCTCAATAATTTCGGTTACTTTGGTCTCTAATTGATCCAGGCGGGATCCCTCGTTGACTGACTCACTCATGTTGGCTGATGGTCTTCTGACAAGTCTTCTTTCTTCCATAACCCAACAGGAATCTATGATGTCTCTTGTAGACATAGAGGGTGTTAACAGGATACATGTATGCATGAGATGAATGAGATACATACGATACAAGGAATATATCAACTCATTAAAATTCTCACACAAATCGGCACATCATCATTTTAGAAGCTTTTGGGCTAACTGTCATAGGAGCGAACTCGTCCCAGTTTAAATGGCCCAACAAGTTCATATCTCATGGCAAGAAGTCCAACCGTATCCAAATGATAATGTTCCTAAACACAAACATATAATGGCCCATTGGCGTTTTAGAAGCTTTTGGCCCAATCATCATAAGATACGTTCTTGTCCCAGTTTAAATAGCCCAACAAGCCCATACCTCATGACAAAAGGTCCGAATGTATCCAAACGACAATGTTCCCAAACACAAGCATACATAAATAATTTCTACAGAGTGGCCCATCAACATTTCAGAAGCTTTTGGCCCAATTGTCATAGGATACGAACTCGTCCCAGTTTAAATAGCCCAACAAGTTCGCATTTCTGACAAGAAGTCCAACTGCATCCAAATGAGTATGGTCCACAAGCACAAGGAAATAGTTGCTATAGGCCATACAACCCCGGTCTACGTGTGGGTTTGCAGGAGTGTAGACAAAGGCTCTCGCTGACAAAGGATTACCCACAACTGGGTCTCCCTACTCAAGGGTCCGAGCGACCAAATGAGCGCACATTTTTTATACACTAAGGTACGTGCCAACGAGCTATGGTGTGTGACTGACTGTCAAATGGATTTCTCATTGTAGATTCCCCAGAGGGAGGGTGGAGCGAGACTCTCTTAAGTATCCAAGCCTCTTAGGCTCTTATCGCTTGGTGTCAGGAATAAACAACGAGTCCTCAAATGAGTCCATCACAATAGGCTACAAGTAAGTGATTATCTAGGTGCCTTCACAGCTTTTCCTTATAGAAAGGTAGTGAATGAAGGAAGACATCAACCATTACCCAACCTTAAAAAAGTGCCTTTGATTAAACCTCTTTTAACCCACAGTAGACACGGTTAATTAAAGCACAAATCCAACATTACAAGACATTATTTTGGGGCCAATTCTCTATCCCCAGTGGAGTCGCCAGACTGTGGGAACACAAGAACTGGGCGACGCATGTTGTTCTGGGCTCGCGGCCAAGTTTAGTCCCCCACGGGCTACTCCGTACTCCCAACCGGGCCGCGATCCCGGAACAGCATGCGTCGCCCAGTTCCTGTGTTCCCACAACTAGCCTCCCATTATTTTTCGGCGAGCCTCTAACCCTCTGTGGAGTACTCGGAAAACCTAGTTTCCTAACACACAACCTTGACTTTGGCCAACAAGTTGTATGAAACTTAACTAGGTAGATCTATAAGATCAATTGGATCCCATCCAATTCCTATATCCAGTAGGTGGACCTCCAAGTCCGAAACATATATCCAATATATGTAAATATATCCATATATTTCCTAACATATTTCCTCTGAATCAACTAACCCTTGGCTTTGGCTCAACAAGCTTAATGATTCCAGTTAAGCGGGACCCATTGACAGTGGGATCACTTCATAATCCACGTCGATGAAATAGAAATGACCTTGACTTTGGCCAACAAGTCACAACCGCCCAAGACATGCGATATAGAACAAAGCTTTTGTGGTTCAAACACATCCGCGATGGACATTGATATTGACTTTGGCCAACAAACCAATGTCAATCTTGGATCTTGAGAGAGAACCACTCAATGGAAGGAAAAACGCTTAATATTGTTGTGAGGGTTTTTCGCGTAAATTGGCAACCAATTTATTATCTTTGATTATGTCTCATCATACACCCTTAAGCATGCATTCTAAAAGCATAATAAGGCGCGAAATAATTAATAATGATATGCGGATGGATATATAACAAATTTGTTCCTAGAAAAAATCTCTCAATTTCCTCTCTCCCGCTAGCGTTATTCATACTTCTACCCAATTACATAATACATTAAAGAAACCTCATTTACATTAAGGGGAATTGGTGAGAAGAGAAATACAAAGAGAAAAGAGGTAATAGGCTGGACACGCAGGTCCAATTTAATAAATTCTAAATTTATTACAACAATTTCCAAAATTGCCATCGCCCTTCTAATATCCATCTGATATACATTATTCATACAATACATCCAATTATTCACACAAAACATGTTATTCAATCAATCTAATCCAATTAATTAATCTTTGAATTAATGACCATCCAATGTTCAAACAATGATTTGATTTGCCTGACCGGCGTAAACACACACACGTATAACGCAAGCGCACGTATCGTTCAAGTAGTATAAAAATATCGATCCCACGAGGACTTAATTCCTACTGTTGTTATTAATTGTTGAATCTATTTATTTACAAATATCTAATTAAATGGATAAGAGAGAGATTGTTTGTTTGTTTGGTTGAAAGACTTTGATAAATAAATAAATAAATAAAAAGACAAAAGAAAATACTAAGGAAAAATCAAAAAAAGACACAAAGATCTAGGGTTGTGATTTCTTCCAATACCATTTTAATGATGAAGTGATTATTTTATAGTTAGGTAATACAATGATTTATTAACCTGGAACACGAAATTATGCGAAAGCATCTGTCGATGGTCAGACACAAATACCCAGTATAACCCAATTGAACCATATTCCTATGTCAACCACATTATCTGGATTCATTAAGATTAAGTTCCAATTATGGCTACCCTCGCCCGACAGGTATATTCCTATCCTGTAAGGAAATCTATTAAAGGGTTATCATCCTCAAGGAAGATCGTGGGCTATTGAGTCTAAGGTCTTAAACTTAAAATCCCTATGTCTAGTTCATTTTAAGTTTACCTAATCATTTTTATTAATGGCCAATTAATAAAAAGCATTAAGATTAAGACTCAATAAATAAATCTTTATAATATCCAAACTATAATCTAACACTTATAAACCGGTGATAGTGAAATTCATCACAACCCCAGATAACTATTTAGTTACAACACATAATTAGGACTAATAACTGAAAAATAAAAGACATAAAGTAAAAATACTGAAAAGTAAAAGACATAAAGTAAAACTGAAAAGTAAAAAAAATAAAATGCTAAGGTAAAAGGAATTACTTTTACTACTACTAATTTAGATATCTCCCATAAAATAATATATAAACTTGTTATAATATTACCAACCGACCAATCTGGCGGTATCCTGATTAAGTCAAATTAAGTCCAACCAGCCATATAGGCGGTACCATAATTAAATTACCAACCGACCAATATAGCGGTATCCTTTTTAAGTCAGGTTTAAACCAGATTAAAATAAATTGCCAACCGACCAATATATCAGTATCCTTTATTAATCAGTATTTTAATTAGTAAATATATTATTTTTAAGGGAGATTAATCTAAATAGTAACAGTAAAAAAATTACCTTTCACCCTAGCTGGGAAATTACTTTCTCATGAATAGTAAAAACTGTAAAAAGTAAAAATTAAATTACTATTATTACAAAAAGTAATTAAAATTATTTACAAAACTAAAAATTAAAAACTAAAAAAAATAAAAATTCTAGAGAGAGAAACTCTCTATAGAGAGAGAAATCAAGAGAGAGAGAGGTGTGTCGAAATCTGAAATTTCGCGCTGAATTTATAGGCAAATTTTTCACTGTTTCAGCGTCGCGACGCCAAGGACCTCAGCGTCGCGACGCTGGATTTTCACTGTTTGTCGACGTGGCACGATGAGAAGGCGACACGTAGCAAGGCGGCTGACTGTTCAAGCGACACGTGTCAAGGCGGCTAATTCTCAATTATTATGATGACGTCATTGATGACGTCATGCTGACGTGGCGATGATGTGGCGCTGACGTGGCTCTGGCGTGTGTTGCAATTGTCGGCACAATAGGATTGCGACACGTGTCACGCTGTGATTGGCTGGATGCTGACGTGGCATGTTGACTTCGTTGACCTTGTGACGTGGCTGATGACGTGGCGTGACACATGGCGAAGTTGACTCGTTGACCGCTGACATGGCTGATGACGAGGTGACACGTGTCAAGTCTGAGTATCGGCAGCATATGATGTTGACACGTGGCACGGCGCACGTTAGCAGATTGATGTGATGGTGACACGTGGCACGCGCATTTTTAGCAAAGTCAAATTTTCTCAAATTCTGACATGTTGACTCGGCGCACGTTAGCAGATTCGGCGCATGCTGGGCGTCGCGACGCGGAAGGTCTGGGCGGCGCGACGCTGGAAATTACCAAAATGCCATTTTTTCGCCAATTTTCACTGTTTTACTCCAAATCACCTCCAGAATGTCCTGAAACTTTATTTATCTACAAAAACACAAAACACATCAAAACATTCACAAAACTCAAGAAACTATACAAAATATTAGATTAAATGAGTGGGAAATAGTGATATAAATACCACTCATCACACCCCCAAACCTAACATTTGGCTAGTCCTCGAGCAAAATACAGAATAAAATAACAGAATAAAATTTAACTAAGCCATTTTCGTAGGGATCACGGTTGCATTTAGCATATGCAACAAGCCTTTCAACCCCTAGGTGTCCCTAGTGGACGAGTTGTAGTCTCGTGAGGGTTACACAGCAATGATACCCACAAACATTTTACAAAAGTAAAAAGATAGTAAAACTAATGCACACAAAAGCAAAAAGACAAGAGAAAAGAGAATAAAGAAGATAGTAACTAATCAAGTGAAACTTCTACTTCAAGTTACTAGTTGTTTTGTTTCTTTCTAATTACTAAATAAGTAAATTCTCCGATTATTTTTACCAATCTCCATATACACAGCCAACATAATATTAAACAACTCATTTTTTTGCCCACAACAGTCATAAGTGCAGTTGATAAGAGAGTAATATTTTTGTCCTAAAGTTCTATCAGATTTCACACCTTTTTGTAGCAATGGAATAATTTTTCTGATTTTTCTGATTTTTTCTTTGATTTTCTGAATTTTGACTTTTTATTTATATACAATACCTTCCGTCTATGTAGCGAGTGTTGGGTCGATGGCTCCCAAACCAATTGGCTTTAGGGCACCAGGTGTTAAGACACCCCTACGAACTTAATTACACAGACTTCAGATATGAATATTTTGCAGCATCTTTGATCCATGTAGCTGTTGGGGTTGGTGCTCAGAGCGCCAATCCGGGCCATATTTATGTCTGATTCATGAATACGAACATCCCCTTATTCCATAATATTACTTATTTATGGTTGCACCTCTTGTTCTTATATACGTATTCGATCTGATTACGATTAGATTGAAACTAAATGTGGTTTAGTGATATGTATATATTAGACAAAGGCCCGATAATATATAATGCAGTACACAGTTACAAAGTTAGTTTGTAATTGACATTGGGAAGTGTCACTGCTATATGTATATTATCAAACATAGTTCCTGGTCAAGATTTGCTAACACGGGTCGGTTAGTCAAATCCGTTGAGACCAGTACATGTCGTATATCGAGACTTGGTCCGATGATTTATCCCAATGAACCATGAGTCTATGGAGACTCGTATAGACGTGTAGTGTTTATAGTGGATAAACACTGAACGGCTCACCGAAGATTCTTAATGGATGGTACGCCAACGTCAATAAGAATCTTCTCGGGTTGAGTAGCATAGTGGTCCTTCGACTTGAGACACCCACTGTGGATGTATGAGACATCCTCCACACTTAGATGGCAGTCACGTCACCGATCTATTTAGATCAGACCTCCGCCTGTTCGTTGGGTGTGGATCGATCCTCAGGATATCCTGTGTGTGTCAATATAGGATCCGTCAGTTCTGTGTACAGAGCATAGGTAGTCCATATATTATTAGCAGTCTGTTAAATCTGTGGCCACAGTATACATCGGAAGTAAGTTCCGAGTGTTATTTAGAGATTGCTAATAGATACGTCGACGAGATAATACCTATAGAGATTTGACGTTTACATCTATATCTCTGGGATTATCCGGATACCTGTGACGGAGGGATTATACGTATGCAATGACCTCGACTGACTGTATGATTCAGCTAGTTTATCCGTGATCATCATAATCTACGGGTGGATAGATTATGGACACGAAATTGGATTTCGTGACGGATATACCTGAATCTAGAGAGTCTCAATAATGAAACATACTCGTAGAGCACTAGAGCAACATTTATGAATATGATGATTATTTATAAATCGTTTAATCGTTAAACGAAAAATACATGCGAACGGGCCGAACCGTCATTTCCTAATTAATGTGTATTTGTATTTAATATATATATTATTAATACACATTAATAAATAGTCAAATAAAGGTATTTGACATATATCATCAATATATTTTTTGAGATATTTAAAGTAAATATAATACATATATTTGATATATTTGTATTTAATTAATTATTTAATTATTTAATTGTTAATGATTAATATAATTAAATATAAATATATCACCAAATGATAAAGTTAGGAAATGATTATAAATGTAAATGTTTGACTTTACATTAAAGGAAAAGGTTGTCAAATTGATTTTGACTTCTTAAGATATTTTTTCAAAATTGTTTGAAAAATTAAAATATCTTTCTCCTTTATTTTAATTATATTCGGCCATGACCTTGAAAAATATATAAGAGATATATTTTCTTAGTTGCAATTGTTGACTTAGTATAAATATCATAAAGTGTTTTTTAGGATACTATATATAAAGTTGAACAAAATTCCATGAAATGAATTGAAAATAATTTGGTAATACTTATGGTAATTTCGGCCAAGGTTATTTTGCCACAAGTATATATTGTTTTCATTTCATCTTCATTTACTAACCTAATACACTTTAAAGAAAAACTCCATTAATGGAAGCAAAGGAGCTTGTGAGAAAGAAAGAAGAAATCAAAGAAAGCTTAGATGTTAGTAAGTTTTTTCCAACTTGCTATTAGAAAGGAAAATGTTCCTTAGGATCTAGGCTTTAACATATGATGTTCTTAGGTTATTTCTTTCTTTATTCCTTGTGTTTTTTTTGTTGATGAAGTTTTGATGGAAGTGTTGAGTATGTATGATGAAGGAATGTTGTGACTATTGTAGTTATAAGCTTTCTTTTAAGGTTTTGGAAACCATGTTGCTAATCTTGAGTTTTGACCAACTCTTAGATGACCTAGATTTGATCTTGAGTTGTTTCATTGTGTTGAGACTTTGATTGGATGGAAGAAACATGATTGAAGTAGTTGATTTAACCAATTTGGTCTAATTTGTCCAATTTGAAGAAATTGAAAATTAGGGTTCATGACCAATTCCAAATTTGGGGGTTTTCATATATGTTGTGTATTTGGATGTGTATATGATGCATATAAATTTTCATGTTCATTGGATTACATCTTGATGTGTTTTGATGCATGAAATGACAAAGTGCACAAATGGGTCTAAGGGGTCCAATTGGTGCATCGGCCAAAGTGGGAAATTTGGGGATTTGGTTGCTTTTGGTGTTTTTGATGTTTTGAACATGCTAAGTTCATCTTAGAAATGATTTAGAATCATTCAAAATTGATTAGATCAATTTCGGACTAAAATGGACAAAATACTAAAGTAAGGGTAATTTGGTAAATTCACTTAAATATGATTATATTGAATTTTATTTCATAATTTGATTATTGGATAATTAAATAAATATGTTTATTTAATTAATCTGAGAAAAAGTTTTGAAATCGGAAGATACGATCTTCCGCCGCTTCCGCTGCGTTACCGGATTCTGCCCCTAAAAACCCCTACAAAATGGTATCAGAGCGAGTCTGATTCTAGGCCTCCATAAAATGATTAGCTTGTTTTTATTCATGTTTAATCATGTTTTCTTGACTTTATACATGCTTGTTATAATCTAATTTGATTAGATTTAGGGTGTATGACACTTAATGGAATATCCCCGCTTAATAAGATTTTAAAGTAACTAGTATTTGGAATACTTGTTTCTTGGTCCGTCTTGTCAATACGTTTTAAATATCTTTTCGTTGACTACATCCGAGACCGTGCCTCTGCTGTGAGGATGTAGCTGATAGAAATTTATTTATATGCCGAATGTATATTAGATACTAGATAAATTCAAGCGAAAGCGGAATCCTGAACGTGCCCTAGCTGTCAGAGTTACGCAAGTAACTTGAGTTTATCATTGACAAGTTTAACCTTGTACGTCTCCTTGTGGGCCTGCCTTCGCAGCGACAACGAGAAACGGCCAGACCGGAACCTTGGAGTCACTAGTGCGTGATTGACAATTAGTTGTCTACCTGTGAATATACGTAGGCGAGACCGTGCCTCTGCTGTGAGTCGAAATATATTCATGGGGTCCACTTCCCATTATAGAATTCGATTTAATTATTGAATTCTCATTTTTTCCGTTGGGGATTACGACATTACGTAAAAAGTGGGAGGCACTGCTAAGTTTAAA
>SKCR01027072.1:0-53333 GCA_019454045.1 Zanthoxylum bungeanum | reverse complement strand
TTGTTGGGGTTTTATAAGGAATTAAGGGTTTGCGCAGCGGAGCGCGGAAAATGAATTTTTCCGATTTCAAAATTTTTTCTTGGAACAATTAAATAAACTTATTTATTTAATTAACCAATACTTAAAATATGAAATTTTAACCCAAGAAATCATATTTCTTTTAATTACCAAATTACCCCAAACTTTTGCAAATTAATTATTTTGGTGCTTAAATATGTCAATTACATATTTAATTGATTCCAAATCAATCCCAAAATAATTTTCTTACAATTTGCAACATAAACCAGAAACTTTCCAGAATTTTTGAAAATGCCAAGAAATTTCCAGAATTACAGAAACATCCCAGTTTTTTCATTAATTACAATTTGGCCCAATTTGTTCAAATACATCAAGAACAAATCCAATCAATCCCAAATTTGACATACATGAAATATACATCAAATTATATCATATATATGAAAACCATAAATTTTGAATGGGTTAAGAACCCTAATTTCACAAATTACTCAAATTGGGCAATGTACATTAAATTGCCAAAATTCAATACTTTAATCTTCTAATTACCACACCAATCAAGTCTCACCATCATGAAATTAATCAAGAACAATTCTATGTTAATTATGAATGGCTAATTAACTCTAGAATGAAAACTTTAATTTTCTAATTAATTTATTAAGCTTAATTACACTAATAAGCAAATAAAATCCAACAAGCTTCCAACAAATTTAATTACAAACTATAAGAGTAGAGACATGATCTTAACAACACAATTGAAGATAAGAAAAATTGAAACAATTTTCATGTAGAAGAAGAAGTGAAATTACTTACAAAATCCAAATTTTGCTTTGATTTTCTTTTCTTTCTTCAACAAATGCTCTCAACTCTCTTTTTTAATTTTTGTTAAACTTGTCTAAGTGTTAGAAAAATGAAACAAAACCATTTTTTTTATTTCCCTCACTTGGCCGAATTTTCAAGCCCAAAAATAAACAACAATTATTTATTTTTGTTTGAATTTCATTGGCACACGTATTGGCTTAATTAAAGAAACACTTTAACTTTAATAAGGTTATCAAAAATGTGTTCCAATAATAACATGCCATTTTCAAAGAAATCATTACTTAAAGATATTTATTTTATAAATTAATTTAATTATTTAACAATTAAATAATTAATTAATAAATATAAATATCTTAAATATATGTATTATATTTACATTAAATATCTCAAATACATATATTAATGATATAAGTTTAAATATCACAAATTGATATTTAATTAATGTGTATTTAATAATATCAAATATTAAATACAAATACACATTAATTCAGAAATGACCGTTAGGTCCCGATTGCATGTATTTTTCGTTTAACCGTTAAACGATTTATAAATAATTAGTATTATTTATAACAGTTACCCTAGTGCTCACGAGTATATTTCATTAGTGAGACTCTTTAGATTCAGGCATATCCGTCACGAAATCAAATTTCATGTCCATAATTCACCCACGCGTAAATTATGATAAACACGGATAAACTCACTGAATCATACATGTTGAGGTCATTGTATACGTATAATCCCTCTGTCACAGGTATCCGAATTAATCCAGAGATATAGATACAAACGTCAAATCTCTATAAATGTAATCACATCGACATTTATATTAACAATCTCTCAAAAAACACTTAGAACTAATTTCTACAGTGTACCACGACCCCATGGATTTAACAGATTGCTAATTCCATATTGAATACCTATGCTCTGTACACAGAGCTGACGGATCTTATCTTGATACACACAGGATATCCTGAGCATCAGTCTACACCCAACGAACATGCGGAGGTCTGATCTAAATAGATCGGTGATATGACTGCCATCTAAGTATGGAGGATAACTCAGATATCCATAGTGGTATCTCAAGTCAAAGAATCACTATGCTCACTCAACTCGAGGAGATTCTTATTGACGTTGGTGTACCATCTATTAAGAATCTTCGGTGAGTCGTTCAGTGTTTATCTGCTATAAACACCTACCGTCTATACGAGTCTCCAAGACTCATGGTTCACTGAGAAACCATCGGAATCCAAGATTCCAATATACGACATGTACCAGTCTCAACGGGTTTACTTTACTGACCAAGTAGTGTAAACTTTCACCGGGAACATTCTAAGAATGACAACGTCATGATACAACTTAATATCAGTTGCGACGCTTTTGCAACAGTATCATAACTAATCATTCTAAGGTCAGTTACGTCTTTACCATATTAAAGAAGAAGTTATATATAAAAGAGACTGTTCATTTTATTCATAATAAAATGTTACATAAGTATTTACAAGGAAATATATAATAAAATTGGCGCTCAAAGCACCAACCCTAACAGTTATATGCTATGATACTTTCTCATTATGGTTTACCATATTGTAGTAAACTTATTTCCTTAGTTCTGTATTGTTCTACACTTCTACCAACATTTACTTAGTATTTTCTTTTACTGTCGTTGCACCTTGACCGTTTCATTTCCAAACCTTTTCCTTGCTGACCTTTTCATCTACTCTCATGTTCTATAATGTACTTGAAACTTCTATTGTCTATATCTCTGTCTCCTTATCCGAAGGATGTCACCCCTCACATATCCCTAGTCATGTTTAACGTTGTTCTCTTACATCCTCGTCACTGTTTAACTAGTACATTCTCTCTTCATTGATTCATCTATATAACTTCTCTTCGATATCTCTCACTTAGAACTATTTCCTCTTCTATTATGTTCTTGTACTATATCTAAAGGTTTTATGCATCGGTCTCTTTTCACTATGCATTGTCTTGTTCCTGAGGATATCTTGAGGAGAACATTGAAGTCCATCTTCGTTGTTGTTGTTTAACGAGGGTTGGGAGGGTGGGGTTTGTGATGTGATCCAGAATGAGTTCTGTTTGTTGGGCCAAGTTAACTTGAAGTTGTGGCTGATTGCATGGCTTAGTGAGATTGATGTATTTGGGCCATTTTGGTGGATTTGGAAGATTCCTTGGGTTCTGGATTTGGTCCATACATGAGACATTATATGAAGGATTTATTATGTCTAAATCAAGAATGAAATGGGTTTTGGACGTGCATGGGCTTCCATGATTTATTTTCGGCTTTATTTCTGAATTGTGCATTAGTAGTGGTGGAATTTGTGCAGTCTTCATATTTTGGGCGTACCTTTCCTGTCCAATAACAGATTTTGGTGATTCAAGTTGCATTGGAAAGTGAACTTATAGCTCTACAACTTCGTAGCTTACATCAAAATCCAGTTCGGACTTATTCTTGGTCAAACTGAGGACGTAACATATCCCTGCTGTTTTTATATTTTATATTTTTTTAAGGTTATGTGTTGTTTAAGTGCTGGGCTGAACTTTAATTATATTACAAAGCCCATGCACGAAATTTTCAAGTATTTTATATTTTGTTGGGTTTATTTTATTAGGGTTTTATTATATTTGGGTAGAATTAGGGTTAGCCACCTATATAAAAGGGCATTATTCATTGTAATTGAGAATTAAATAAGAATATATCTTTTTACAAAACAAATTGACTTGTGTCATCTTGAGGGAGTGGATTCTTCCTTGGTCTTACGGGACAAAAGCTTATCAACGTATGGCAAGTGTTGTGGCGTTCTTCAGGATTCTCCAAAGAAATAAAGAAAGGTTCTTAAGGGCAAAGTTCCTTAAGGGTTGGACTTGATCTTGGAAGGATTTTGTTCTTACAAAATTAAGATTTGTGGTTCTTGGGGCTTAGAACATGTGGGGGGTTTGCTTGGCTTTATTCCAGGTAGGTTTCTATCATTAATGATGTGATCCATAATGATTTCTGTTTGTTGGGCCAAGTTAACTTGAAGTTGTGGCTGATTGCATGGCTTAGTCAGTTGGTGTATTTGGGCCATTTTGGTGGATTTGGAAGATTCCTTGGGTTCTGGAGTTTGGTCCATGCATGAGACTTTATATGAAGGATTTATTATGTCTAAATCAAGAATGAAATGGGTTTTGGACGTGCATGGGCTGCCTTGATTTATTTTCGGCTTTTTTCCGAATGGTGCATTAGTAGTGGCGGGATTTGTGCAGTCTTCGTATTGTGGATGTAACTTTCTCGTCCGATATCAGATTTTGGTGATTCAAGTTGCATTGGAAAGAGAACTCGTAGCTCTACAACTTCGTACCTTACATCAAAGTCCAGTTCGGACGTATTCTTGGTCAAAATGAGGACGCAACATATCCATGCTGTTTTTTATTTTATATTTTTTAAGGTTATGTGTTGTTTAAGTGCTGGGACGAACTTTAATTATATTACAAAGCCCATGCACGAAATTTTCAAGTATTTTATATGTTATTGAGTTTTTTTTGTCAAAATGGCCCAAATACACCAATCTGACTAAGTCATGCAATCAGCCACAACTTCAAGTTAACTTGGCTCAACAAACAGAACTCATTCTGGATCACATCAATTTGTCCTGGAGTCTTCCGGTAGTCGTGTTCACACTGGCTACTCATGCGGTAGTTGCTTATGCTGCTCATCTATAAGCTTATGACTCTATTGTTTACATGTCATGTGTTGGCTCCCCCCACTAGGGTACTACTACTAGAAACTATCTGAATTTCATGTTTCAACTTTACTACTAATTCATTTTCCAATTATCGATGATACCACCTCTTATTGTGAACCTCTGTAAGGTTCATACTCTCTCAAACTCCTACCGTACTCCTTCTGTTATTCTTTCTTACTAAGTTTTGCTCTATTACTTGACTTTCCTACTCATCTTAGTTCCTTGAACCCCTTATATCTTTCTTACTAAGTTTTGCTCTATTACATGACTTTCCTACTCATCTTAGTTCCTTGAACCCCTTATATCTTAATTTCCCTGGAAGCTCCATCATCTTTGATTGCTTAAGACATCTCTACTAAGTTTCTTGGTTCGGGTGCTATTCTTATCTGGTTCTTCTTCTCAATATAATGAGACTCTTATGAGTCATACTATACCATTGAGAGTCGCTCTCTCTAATTTCTTTACTCCTTTGAGCCTTTACCACCCCTTAAAGGATTCTAATTCTAAAACGACTTCTAGGTTTGGCTTGGCTTACTGTGACTTCAAACTTTTCTGTCTTATGTAGAATTTTGACATCTCGTGATTTTCATCTATGTTTTGGTGTACTTATTGATTCAACTATCTAGGCGCCTCATAATCCATCTATTTTGTCAAGTACTCTTCTTTACTTGTTCTTTCTGCTACTGGATTCTAAGTTGGGAATGGCTATATGCTCACATATCTGGTTAGGTGTCTAAATACTTACCATAGTCGGGGTTATTGAAAGGAAAAAATCCTATTGAAACTACTGAAACTGAATTGACTAATTCATGCCTTAGGATCACTTACTTTTTATCACTCATTCTGGGGTCTTCACTTACATTGCTGTCTCCAAGCTACATTATCTATGTTACTATACGTAATGAATTCTCTTATCACTTCTTGTTTCCTGCTTAGTGTTTTCATATCATGTTTATTTGCTTTACGCCATGCTACTGAGGCTAATGGTGGTTAGTTCTTCTGACTACTTCCTAAATTTCTGCTCTCTGCTCTTGCTATAAATCACAATTATGACACTCTATTCTACTGTCCATACCAGTACTCTTGTCACTCCTAAATATCTCCAACCTCATGGTCTATCCTTTTATACTTCCATAGCTTTCTACTGACTTAAGATAATCTGTAGGGCCTACTATGTTTGATCTATTCTGTGGACTCCTACTAGCCTTGCAATACTCGTGCTGACTTCCCTTGATCCTTAGGTTATATTGGGTTCTCTTCTTTACATCCTCAAAAACTTTCTTACTCCTCTCCTGGGTGATCTACCTTCCAAGGTCTTTCCATATTTTAAGATGAACTCTCGTCGGGCTTCTTACTGTCACTTATATCTTTAAATAGGAGCTAAGTGTAGGCACTGCATTTTACGCATGTGAAACCCGATGAGGAGTCTTATTTGGAGACAACTACCTTTTGAGTCACGGATGCCGCGGGAAACGGATATCGGAAGGGGGAATTCAGAATAAGCAAGCTCACTGTCTTCGTTGGTGCTGCGTTCGTTACTTCGTTCGAACGGGAAACAGATTGCGGGCGTTCGTGTAGCGTTCGAGGGAGCGTTCGAACGGTGTCGGTAATTCTGGTTTTGCTGCTAGCCTCACACCCAGCCCATTTAGCTCCCCAAAGCCCATAAAACACATCCCAAATTAAATAATTAAATATTAAATTAAATATTAAACATTAAATAAAACATTTAAATCATTTACCAATTAAAATAAACAATTACCAACTTAAACTAAAATCATGCCTAAATTAAACAAATCACATACTAAATCAAAATATAATCATACCAAATTAAAATCAATCTTAACCAATTAAAGCCAATCATATATTTGACTTCCTAATCTAATAAGATATTTACCAATATAAAATATTTGTATTCCTAAACCAACACAAATTAAATATTACAACTTCCTAAATTAAAATATCTTGTCCCCCCTCAATCTTGTGTATGCCTTTCTCACCTCTCCTAATTTGGAAATAAGATCCCTTCCCTTGTCAACCCTAGCCATTCTCTATATAAACAACCCCTAACCAAGGCCATTGGTCTCCTTCACACAACACAATTGACACCCAAGCTCTCTCAAATTTCTCTAAACCCTCTCTACACACCAAAACACACACAAAAAGAAAACAAAGAACCACCACAAGATCACCACCGAACACCAACCCCTCTAAACCTCCATACACCACGAAAACCACACAAACACAGCAGCCCAAATCCTTAAAAACAGTTAACTTAGAAAACTACATAGATAACCTTAAAAATAATCACCTTTAATTGCACTAAGAACCCACACAACTTGGAATAGTTCTTTGAAAACATTGAAACAGGTAGCCCGTGCAGTGAGCAGCAAAACAGGAGCCGAATAGGAGCAGAACGGAGTTCGAATCGTAAGCAAAGCAGCGAAACAGTGAGCTAGGACGTTGAACCAGCGGACCAGAAAAGTTGCGGAGCTTTACCCCCCTTTCGATCTTCGTGGAACGTGAGTCCGAGAGACGGCTTAAAAGGTTAGACCTGAGGGTATCTTTCACACTTATTCTCATTTTACTTTCTGGTCATTTATTTTGATTATATTTTCTGTATTTGTGGTATCTGTGTGTGTATGATGTGTGTTGTGGGTATTGGATGAATGAGAGATGTGTCAACTCTCGCGGTATATCGGATGGAAACCCGGACATAAATTTCATAGCCGATTCCGAATGGACGGTAATATGATCTGTACTCGGGCCACAACTCCACGTACCGCTTGAGTAAACGGCACCATCTCTCTTTCGTTGTGTTGCTTTTTGTTTATTTAGTTTTCTCTTGAATTCAATAGGTTGTTTATTTTGATTCAACCAAGCACATGGGCTTAGTGAGTTAGTCCAAAGGTCCTCCATTTGTGAGACAAAGAGCCGAAAAGGCCACCTTCGTGACACTACTTCGCCGCGCCGGTTGATGTATGTTCGGTTGGACGCAAGATACGTTCAATCGAGCATACTTAGTTTGATATTATTATCTTTATTTTCGTATGTACAAGTCGATCGAGCGCATGGGCTTAGTAAGTGTGTTGTGAGATCCCCTATAGGGAGGGGCTAAAAGCCCTTTACCACGATGCTTTGCCGCGCCGGTTGACGTGTGTTCGAATTGGATGTAAGATGCGTTCAATCGGGCATACTTGGGGATATGATTGGTTCTATTCTTGCATGTGTGATATGACGCGCATGGGCTTAGCATGTTGGTCTAAAGGTCCTCTCTTTGAGAGATCAAGAGCCCCAAAAGGTCACCTTTATGGCAGTGCTTCGCCGCGCCCTTTTATTCTGTTTATGTATTGCATCAGGTCCGTGTCCGTTCGAACGCGTTCACGAACGCAACTCGAACGCGCATGTGTTTTTGCCTTATTATGTGTCAGGTCTCGTGTCCGTTCGAACGCGTTAACAAACGCCATACGAACGTGAGCTCTCTGTCTCATCTCCGTTCGAACGCGTTTACGAACGCTACTCGAACGTGAGCATTCTGTCTCGTCTCCGTTCGAACGCGTTTACGAACGCTACTCGAACGTGAGCATTCTGTTTCATTTCCGTTCGAACGCGTTTACGAACGCTACTCGAACGTGAGCATTCTGTTTCATTTCCGTTCGAACGCGTTTACGAACGCTACACGAACGCACACACACTGAACTGAGTTTGTCTTATTATATTCATGCATAATTGCCTATTAGTTGATCTTTCTTATGCAAATGTGTCACAATTCGTATGCTTATGTCATGATAACATTTGAGCATTATTTCTTGCGGTATATCGGATGAAACCCAGACGTAAATTCCGTAGCCGATTCCGAATGGACGGTAGTGCGGTCTGTGTACTTGGGCCACAATTCCACGTACCACTCGAAAAGTGCCCATATGTGTGCTTATATGGTTAATATGTGTGCTTATATGGTTAATATGTGTGTTTGTGTCTTTTTCCTGAATGTGATATGCAAGTAAAGTTATATTTTTGTTGCTATCTTGATATATGTTAAGCATGCAATTTTGAATATGAGATATATGTAAAAATGTACACATAAGTTTTATTTTGCACATGAGAATTTAGAAGCATGATACTCTTGGAAATAAGTGTTACTTAAGCTTAGTAAAATTATTACATGAATCCTTTCATTACAAGTGACATAAGTAAGGACCATTCCGAACCCAACGGTTTGAGGTCTTCCCTTGCGAGGGGTGAGTGCGGCCTTAAATCTTTGTCCCGGTTCACACGGGTGGCGACTCCATGTTATGTAATCCTTCCAACTAGGCCGCGAGCTTAGGAACGGCGTCGCCCCAGATTTCTGTGTCCCACAGTCTGGCGACTCCACTGGGGATGTAAAGTTGGCCCCGAAATATTGTCTTGTAATGAGTGGATTTATATTTTAATTGGCCATGTCTATAGTGGATAAGTGAGGGTTTAATCAAGGGCACTTTGAGGCTAGGTAATGGTTTGGTGTCTTCCTTCATTCACTACCTTTCTAGAAGGAAAAGCTGTGAGGGCACCTATATGGCCATCTACTTGTAGCCTTTGTGATGGACTAATTTGGAGGACTCGTTGTTTATTCCTGACAACAAGCGATAAGAGCCTAAGAGGCTTGGGTATTTAAGTGAGCCTCGCTCCACCTTCCCTCTGGGGGATCTACAACGGGAAATCCATTTGACAGTCCGTCACACACCGTAGCTTATTGGCACGTACCTTAGTGTATAAAAAGGGATACGCTCACTTGGTCGCTTGAACCCTTGAGTGGGGAGACCTAGTTGTGGGCTATCCTTCGCCAGTGAGAGCCTTTGTATATACTCTTACTAACCCACCCATAGACCGGGTTGGCTAAAGTAACAATTATTTCCTTAAATATGTGCTTATGGACCATCCTCATTTGGATGCAGTTGGACTATTGTCAGAAATGCGGGCTTGCTGGGCCATTTAAACTGGGGCAAGTTCGCACCTTATGACTATTAGGCCAAAAGCTTCTGAAATGTTGATGGGCCACTTTGTAAAAATTATTATGTTTGCATCATCTTGCTTGTGTTTGGGAACATCGTTGTTTGGTTCCATTTGGACCATTTATCACGGGATATGGGCTTGTTGGGCCATTTAAACTGGGACAAGAACACATCTTATGACGATTGGGCCAAAAGGCTTCTAAATAACAATGGGCCATTTTATGATTGTGTTCGGAATTTTATCATTTGGATTTAGTTGGGCTCTTTGCCATAAGGCATGAACTCGTTAGGCCATTTAAACTGGGACGGGTTCACTCTTATGACAGTTAGCCCGAAAGATTCTAAAATGATGATGAGCCGATTTGTGTGAAAATTTTAATGAGTTGATATATTTCTTGTATCGCATGCATATCATGCATCATATGCACCTCATGCATACATGCACCATGTTAACCCCATTTTTTTCCTAAAAGCCATCATAGTTTCCCGTTGGGTTAGGGAAGAGATACGACTCACTAAAAGAACAGCAACAAGCATGAGTGAATCCGCCAACGAGGGATCCCGCCTAGATCAATTGGAGATCAAAGTAACTGAAATTATTGAGCAATTGCAAGTTTTGACCAACGTTGTGGCCAGTTTGACTGTACCCCGTGTAGCCAATAATAGAAAGTTGTTCAACCAGAATGGAAAAATCATTGGGAAACCTTCAAGGACCAAGCCCACTCCCTCTGGGCTTACCCCCATCAGAAATAGACAATTCTCCGATCTGGGTAAACCTTTGCCGGAGGTATTTGAAGAACTGAAAAGGCAAGGACTCTTATATCCCTTAGAGCCTAAACCACTTCCAAACCCTGTGCCATGCTACCTTAACCCGAACCTTTACTGTTACTTCCATCAGCAAAAGGGTCATGAAACTAACAATTGCACCCGCCTTAGGCACGAAATCCAGGACCTCATAGACTCACACAAAATACCTGACCCTGAAAAAGAACAACCCGACACACATAGAAAACCTCCACCCACACATGTGATCAACACTGGCCTACCAGACAACCTTGCCTTCCAAACCCACAACCATCAAACTTCTCGCATGGGGATACAGGACAACAGTGGCAAAAATGAAATAAAGCAGATGGGAGATTTCTTGGGAAAACTTCTCGGACATTGACGGGGAGGAGGTGGCAAAAAGGAGAAGTAAATGGGAAAAAGAACTACTGCAGTTGGAGAATCTGATGTTCGAAGAAAGCAAAAAGACGGGTGAAGACGAAGATGCAAATTATGGAGGTGTTTGTTTCCCGGATCTTATTCAATTATGATCCTACATTTTAAATAAAGACATTGATTCTGCTTACTTGTTCGAACTTTTTTGCTCTCAACAATAATAAAGATGTTCATTCATTTCATTTACTTGCCTAAGCCTCTTCCTGCAACATGAGTATATTTAAGAAAAGCATTAAACCTTAGTACTATGATACTCAGCGATATCTAGAACTCGGGGAATCCTCAGAATAAGAAAACAGAAAAGATGAGATAGCCATTCAGAAATAGGGAAATGGGACAGTGAGACGGTCAGAAAAACATGAGTTCACCAAGCCGACCAATATGGAAAGAATGAAGCAATACTTTACCCGAGGGAGAGAAAACCGAGCAGTCACCAAGAGAATTGGCAGAAGACCTAACCTGACGGGATAAGAAACTTATGCATGCATGCATACACGTAACATACTTTGCATTCTCTTGTGTTTGTTTGGTTTTGTATTCACAGGTTTTGAAGCAGAAAGAGAGAAAGTGGCAAAGACAAGCGAATCAGAAACAGCGACAGCACTGTATCAGTCAAGGAACAAGACCCTCAGCTCAAAATGGGAACAAGACCCACGGGAACAAAACCCAACACTCAACAATTCAGGGAACAAGACCCTCAGCTCAAAATGGGAACAAGACCCACGGGAACAAAACCCAACACTCAACAATTCAGGGAACAAGACCCTCAGCTCAAAATGGGAACAAGACCCACGGGAACAAAACCCAACAATCAACAATTCAGGGAACAAGACCCTCAGCTCAAAATGGGAACAAAACCCTCAGCTTACTTCGGGAATGAACCAGGGGTCGCAGCACCTCACCACCGAATCAACGCAACTCAACACATGGTAAGTCAAGTGGCAGCTGGCGAGCCAGGTAAGTAGAAATGCATTGCATAACTTTGATAGGATTGTCACTATTGCACATTACACAAGTCCCATCAAAGTGGGGGCAACTGTAGGCACTGCATTTTTACGCATGTGAAACCCGATGAGGAGTCTTATTTGGAGACAGCTACCTTTTGAGTCACGGATGCCGCGGGAAACGGATATCGGAAGGGGGAATTCAGAATAAGCAAGCTCACTGTCTTCGTTGGTGCTGCGTTCGTTACTTCGTTCGAACGGGAAACAGATTGCGGGCGTTCGTGTAGCGTTCGAGGGAGCGTTCGAACGGTGTCGGTAATTCTGGTTTTGCTGCTAGCCTCACACCCAGCCCATTTAGCTCCCCAAAGCCCATAAAACACATCCCAAATTAAATAATTAAATATTAAATTAAATATTAAACATTAAATAAAACATTTAAATCATTTACCAATTAAAATAAACAATTACCAACTTAAACTAAAATCATGCCTAAATTAAACAAATCACATACTAAATCAAAATATAATCATACCAAATTAAAATCAATCTTAACCAATTAAAGCCAATCATATATTTGACTTCCTAATCTAATAAGATACTTACCAATATAAAATATTTGTATTCCTAAACCAACACAAATTAAATATTACAACTTCCTAAATTAAAATATCTTGTCCCCCCTCAATCTTGTGTATGCCTTTCTCACCTCTCCTAATTTGGAAATAAGATCCCTTCCCTTGTCAACCCTAGCCATTCTCTATATAAACAACCCCTAACCAAGGCCATTGGTCTCGTTCACACAACACAATTGACACCCAAGCTCTCTCAAAATTTCTCTAAACCCTCTCTACACACCCAAAACACACACAAAAAAAAACAAAGAAACCACCACAAGATCACCACCGAAAACCACCCCTCTAAACCTCCATACACCACCGAAAACCACACAAACACAGCAGCCCAAATCCTTAAAAAATAGTAACTTAGAAAACTACATAGATAACCTTAAAAATAATCACCTTTAATTGCACTAAGAACCCACACAACTTGGAATAGTTCTTTGAAAACATTGAAACAGGTAGCCCGTGCAGTGAGCAGCAAAACAAGAGCCGAATAGGAGCAGAACGGAGTTCGAATCGTAAGCAAAGCAGCGAAACAGTGAGCTAGGACGTTGAACCAGCGGACCAGAAAAAGTTGCGGAGCTTTACCCCCCTTTCGATCTTCGTGGAACGTGAGTCCGAGAGACGGCTTAAAAGGTTAGACCTGAGGGTATCTTTCACACTTATTCTCATTTTACTTTCTGGTCATTTATTTTGATTATATTTTCTGTATTTGTGGTATCTGTTGTGTGTATGACGTGTGTTGTGGGTATTGGATGAATGAGAGATGTGTCAACTCTCGCGGTATATCGGATGGAAACCCGGACATAAATTTCATAGCCGATTCCGAATGGACGGTAATATGATCTGTACTCGGGCCACAACTCCACGTACCGCTTGAGTAAACGGCACCATCTCTCTTTCGTTGTGTTGCTTTTTGTTTATTTAGTTTTCTCTTGAATTCAATAGGTTGTTTATTTTGATTCAACCAAGCACATGGGCTTAGTGAGTTAGTCCAAAGGTCCTCCATTTGTGAGACAAAGAGCCGAAAAGGCCACCTTCGTGACACTACTTCGCCGCGCCGGTTGATGTATGTTCGGTTGGACGCAAGATACGTTCAATCGAGCATACTTAGTTTGATATTATTATTTTATTTTCGTATGTACAAGTCGATCGAGCGCATGGGCTTAGTAAGTGTGTTGTGAGATCCCCTATGGGGAGGGGCTAAAAGCCCTTTACCACGATGCTTTGCCGCGCCGGTTGACGTGTGTTCGAATTGGATGTAAGATGCGTTCAATCGGGCATACTTGGTGGATATGATTGGTTCTATTCTTGCATGTGTGATATGACGCGCATGGGCTTAGCATGTTGGTCTAAAGGTCCTCTCTTTGAGAGATCAAGAGCCCCAAAAGGTCACCTTTATGGCAGTGCTTCGCCGCGCCCTTTTATTTTCTGTTTATGTATTGCATCAGGTCCGTGTCCGTTCGAACGCGTTCACGAACGCAACTCGAACGCGCATGTGTTTTTGCCTTATTATGTGTCAGGTCTCGTGTCCGTTCGAACGCGTTAACAAACGCCATACGAACGTGAGCTCTCTGTCTCATCTCCGTTCGAACGCGTTTACGAACGCTACTCGAACGTGAGCATTCTGTCTCGTCTCCGTTCGAACGCGTTTACGAACGCTACTCGAACGTGAGCATTCTGTTTCATTTCCGTTCGAACGCGTTTACGAACGCTACTCGAACGTGAGCATTCTGTTTCATTTCCGTTCGAACGCGTTTACGAACGCTACACGAACGCACACACACTGAACTGAGTTTGTCTTATTATATTCATGCATAATTGCCTATTAGTTGATCTTTCTTATGCAAATGTGTCACAATTCGTATGCTTATGTCATGATAACATTTGAGCATTATTTCTTGCGGTATATCGGATGGAAACCCAGACGTAAATTCCGTAGCCGATTCCGAATGGACGGTAGTGCGGTCTGTACTTGGGCCACAATTCCACGTACCACTCGAAAAGTGCCCATATGTGTGCTTATATGGTTAATATGTGTGCTTATATGGTTAATATGTGTGTTTGTGTCTTTTTCCTGAATGTGATATGCAAGTAAAGTTATATGTTAGTTGCTATCTTGATATATGTTAAGCATGCAATTTTGAATATGAGATATATGTAAAAATGTACACATAAGTTTTATTTTGCACATGAGAATTTAGAAGCATGATACTCTTGGAAATAAGTGTTACTTAAGCTTAGTAAAATTATTACATGAATCCTTTCATTACAAGTGACATAAGTAAGGGACCATTCCGAACCCAACGGTTTGAGGTCTTCCCTTGCGAGGGGTGAGTGCGGCCTTAAATCTTTGTCCCGGTTCACACCGGGTGGCGACTCCATGTTATGTAATCCTTCACAACTAGGCCGCGAGCTTAGGAACGGCGTCGCCCCAGATTTCTGTGTCCCACACTAAGGCAACATCTTATGCCTTGATAAATTTATGTATCATTGTTCTGGTACTTTGTGTCCCAGTAAGGTCTATTTCTCATGTAAGGTAGGTATGAGGTAGGCTCTGTCAAAACGGCTTTCTTAACTGGTATGACTAAGCGGTTGAAAACTAGATAGCTTAAGGTCTTGCCTCCATCAGATTGCTTGGGATAAGTAACTAATCATTTTTTTTATGACTTCTATTTCACTGCTTGTGGACCAGGTTCTGGGTTTGGGGATCTGGAGTTCTCTACCTCCTTTTTGACATCCTAGTCTATTGGAATTCTTGAGTCAAATCTTGATTTCTTACTTCTGTTATCTTTCTGGCTTTTCCTAGTTACACGGGGAACTTACTATCTATACGAAGGCACTCGAGACTCGTGAATCTCTTTGAAAGAATTCTCCGATGAGGGAAGGAATCTTACATCTACTAGGCACTATGATGAGTGGTAATTATATCACTGTTTCCCACTCATTTGACCTAATATTTTGTATAGTTTCTTGAGTTTTGTGAATATTTTGATGTGTTTTGTGCTTTTTTGTAGATAAATAAAGTTTCGGGACTCTCTGGAGGTGATTTGGGGCCAAAACAGTGAAAATTGGACAAAAGGGCATTTTGGTAATTTTTGTGCGCCGAACAATGCTAACGTGCGCCGGGTCCACAAGTCAGAATCTGATAAGTTTGACTTTGCTAACGTGTACCGTGCCACGTGTCACCATAACAGCGGATCTACTAACGTGCGCTGTGCCACGTGTCATCATCTTACGGTGCCGACAGTCACCATCGCCACGTGTCACTCCACGTGTCTGAAACGTCATCATCCACATCACCGGTTGACCGAGTCAAAGTGCCACGCCATCATCAACCAATCATAGCGTGCCACGTGTCACAATCTTATGGTGCCGACAATCCATTTCGCCACGAGTCGCCACTTAAGTGCCACGTCAGCATAATTATTGAATAAAATTTTCCGCAATCGCCACATCAGCAGATAAGAATCTGAATCGGCCAATCACGTGTTGACACGTCATCACGTCGCGACACAAGAACAAACTTTGGCGTCGCGACGCGGGGAGCTTATTGGGGCCTATAAATAGAGCTCGAAATTTCAGTTTCAAATGTACCTTCCTCTCTGAATTCTCTTATGTAAATAAGGAGTTTTCTATCTAGTTTCTTTTAAATTTTAGTTTTGTAATTAATTTTAATTACGTTCTGTAATAATAGTAATTTACTTTTTTTTTTACTTTTACAGTTTTTACTATTCAACCATGAGGAGGTAACTTCCCCCTGCTAGGGTGAATGGTAATTCTTTTACTATTGCTATTTAGATTAATCTCCATTAAATATAATATATTCACTATTTAAAATTTGACTTAAAAAGGATACCGCTATATTGGTCGGTTGGTAATTCATTTTAATCTGGTTTAAACCTGACTAATCAAGGATACCGCCAGATTGGTCGGTTGGTAATTAAATTTTCTTACCGCCCATATGGCAGGTTTATTTTGGTTCCGCCTTTATGGCTGGTAGGACTTAATTTGACTTAATCAGGTTACCGCCTATATGGACCGTTGGTAAAATAATCACAAGTTAATATATTATATTAAAGGAGATATCTAAATAGTAAATAGTAAAAGTTGATCATTTTACCTTAGCATTTTATTCTATTGTAATTTACTTTTCAGCTTTTACTTTACCGCAATTACTTTTCAGCATTTGTACTTTATGTCTTTTACTTTCAAGTTTTTACTAGCCCTAGTTATGTGTTGTAACTAAATTAGTTATATGGGGTTGTGATGAATTTTAATATCACTAGTTTATAAGGGGTTATTTTATAGTTTGGGTAATTTAAAAGGTTTACTTATTAAGTCTTAAGCTTAATGCGTCTTGTTAATTAGCCACTAATAAGATTGATCTGGTAAATCTAAAATAAACTTGACAAATGAATTTTAGGTTTCAGCCTTAGACTTAATAGCCCACGATCTTCCTTGAGGATAGAAAACCTTTTAATAGATTTCCTTACAGGATAGACATATACCTATCGGGCGGGGGTAGCCATAATTGGAACTTAAACTTAATGAATCCAGGTAATTTGGTTGACATAGACATATGGTTCAATTGTGTTATACTGGGTATTTGTGTCTGACCATCGACAGAGGCTTTCGCATAATTTCGTTTTCCAGGTTAGTAAACCGATAAATTACACAAACATAAAATAAGCACTTCATCTTTAAAATGATATTGGAAGAAATCACAACCGTAGATAGTTTTTAATATTGAATTTTATTAAACCTACTTTCGAACAATTTTATTTACTTTTTTAAATTTAGAATCATCACCATCAATCAATCAACCTGTTAGATACTAGTAATCATTTGACCTCATAAAATTAATAGATTAGGTATTAAGTCTTCGTGGGATCGATACTTTTTATATTACTTGAATGATACGTGCGCTTGCATTATACGCTTGTGTAAGCACCAGTCAAGTTTTTGGCGCCGTTGCCGGGGACTTATTTATCTTTCACTATTAGTCTTAAGGTTAGATACTTTTACTTGTATCTAATTTCTTTTTACTTATTGTTTTTGTTTTCTTGTGTTTCAGGTTCTCATAAACTTCATGAGACGAACCAGAAGCTTTGAACTTCGACCGCTTGACCCGAAAATTGAAAGAACCATCAGACAGTTGAGAAGGGAAAGGCGAGAAGGCCAAGAAGCTTTAGTCAACATGGAACCTGAACCTTTGGAGGTTGCACCACCAATTCCCATTCGAGACAGAACCATTCTGGTGGTTGACAGACTCATTTAATGTATTGTACTTCTTCCCTTACCAGCAAATGCGGGTGACATCAAAACATGCATTCAGATGATTCATCAGTCAGTTCAGTTTGGGGGGAATGCAACTGAAGATCCTAATGCCCACATCAGCAACTTCCTGGAAGTTTGCGACACTTTCAATTACAACCGAGAAGCTGAAGGAGTAATGAGACTGCGTGTTTTTCCATACTCCTTGAAAGACAGAGCTAAAGCTTGGCTACATTCACTACCAGCAGGTTCCATCACAACTTGGAACGCTTTAGCCACCAAATTTCTTGCAAAGTACTTTCCACCAGCTAGAACTGGAAAGCTAAGGAATGACATCACATCCTTTGTACAACAAGACTCGGAAACTCTCTACGAAGCTTGGGAAAGGTACAAAGATTTGCTCTGGAAATGTCCTCACCATGAGATTCCAAAATGGCTTCAAGTCCAAACATTCTATAATGGACTTTCTGGAATAATGAGAACGACAATCGATATTGCTGCTAGAGGAGCTTTAATGGCGAAAGGAGAAGATCAAGCATGTGACCTAATTGAAGAAATGGCCATCAATAATTCCTTGTGGCCAACGAATTAGGGTTCTTGAGCAAAATTTGGGGCTTTTTGATTTAAGCATGATTTTAACAATTGTTTGTTTAAGAATGCTTGTATATGAATAAATTAGAGTTATATGTAATCAATTTGATGAAAAATTAATTGGATTGATTTTCCCCAATTTGCTTAATGTTGGCCAAAACTTTAATTTGGGTAAACTCAATTTGAGCATCAAATGATTAAATTGTTTAGTATAGTATGCTTGAATGAGGTTGAATTGATGTTGTGCATAATCAATTTCATGAAATTTGGTTGGATCCATTTTTCCCTAAATTTTGGGCATGACAAATTTGGGTAAACTTGATTTTGAGCATGTTTAATGAAATTGGATGATTTAGAATGCTTGAATGTTGTTTAATTGATGATTGATTAGATCAATTTGATGAAAAAGTGTTTGGAACAATTTTCCCCAATTTGCTTGTGATGGCCGAAAATATGATCCCTAATATTGTCTTGGATTTTTGATTTTTTGTTCATTGGATGACTTGCAAATCATTTAGGGATGTTGAATTTATGTTTGATTGGGTTCAATTGGATTGAATTTGATTTGGTCATAATTTCCCTCTTTGGCCGAGACACTTGAAGCATGAAATTGGGTTTGATTTTGATTTAATTATGTTGGACATGATTAATTGATGTTAAGCATGATTAATTGGACAAATTTGAAGTTTTGGAAACTTTGATTTGGGCAATTAATAATGCTATACACTTTAGGTGATTTAATTGGGAAATTTGGAATTTTTGGAATTAAATTATTGGGCTTAAAATTGGATTTGGGCCTCTTTAAGTTGTTATTGGGTTTATTGGACTTTGTTGTACAAAGTTGGTTTAAGCCAAAATTGGTTGGATCCAATTAGGCCCAAAACCGCTTCCAAAAGGCCCAAATGCGACTAATGAACCTTTAACGTTTAATTGGGCCTAATGGGCCTAAATTAATTTATGGGCTTATGGGGTAACTCCCGGATTGGACTTTGGTTGCGGGTTTGACCCGAGTTGACCAAAAGTCCACGCCTCAAGAAATTAATTAAAAGCCCATTGAACTTTAATTAAATTAATATTGGATATTAATCGGGCTTTGAGACCCGTAACGATTAAATTTGGAATTTAAGTCGTGAAGGTTTATTTTATAAAGTGTAATATTTAATTTGGAATTAAATAATGAATTAGAATTAAATACGTATTAAATTGGATTTAATCATGTAATTTAATTTAATTAGTAGAAATCGTACTTTGAGTACGTGTTCGCAATACGAGTTTGACTCGAACAAAATCAAATCTTTGTTTGAACATTGGATGATCACTAATTATCAAGATTAATTAATTGGATTGATTGATTGATAACATGCTTGTATGAATACATGGTTGTGATGTTTGAATAATGTATATCGGATTGATATTAGCCGGGTGGGGCGATTTTTAGAAATTGTTGTAATAAATTTGATTTATTAAATTGGACTTGCGTGTCCAGCCTTATCTCCTATTTCTTTGTATTCTCTTCTCACCTATTCCCCTCCATGTAAATGAGGTTTCTTTATAAGTGTAGTGTAACGGGTAGAAGAAATATTTGTGCTAGCGGGAGAGAGAAAGTGAGAGATTTGATCCTGGATCAATGTGTAAAATATCCATCCGCATATCGTTATTATTTTACATATGCGCTTTATTATGTGTTTAGAATGCATGTTTAAGGGTGTATGATGATGAGACCTTAACAAAGATAATAAATTGGTAGCCAATTGCACGCGAAAAACCCTCGCTCAATATCAAGTGTTTTTCCTTCCATTGTGTGATTCTCACTCAAGATCCAAGATTGGCATTGGGTTGTTGGCCAAAGTCAAGCCCTTTGTCCGTCAAAGATGTGTTTGAATCACGAGAGTTTTGTTCCATATCGGTGTCTTGTCCAAGTTGTGGTTTGTTGGCCAAAGTCAAGACCACTTCTTGTCCATCGACATTGATTACGAAACTTTCCATTGTCAATGGGTCGCGCTTGACTGGGATCACTAGGTTTGTTGTGCCAAAGCCAAGGCTTAGTTGATTCAGAGGAAAAAGGTTAGGTTATACATTCGATGTATAGGCATATATAAGATATATGTTTGGGACTTGGATGTCCACCTACTGGATCTAGGAGTTGGATGAGATCCAATTGATCTTAGAGATCTACCTAGTTAATTATCATAAAATTTGTTGGCCAAAGTCAAGATTGTGTGATATTTAACGGGATCCTAGCCCACTAGGAAACACGGTTTCCCAAGTACTCGACAGAGGGTTAGAGGCTCGACGAAAAATAGTGGGAGGCAAGAATTGAATTTGCAATACTCGTTCAATTACTCGCCATACGCGCTCATTTAAATTATTTCGTCGTTAGATTAATGTTAGTTGGACTAATATTTAAATTGTTGTTTTAATAAACAGTTGGACTGTATTATACTTGATTATATATAATTAGATTATATTAATCAATATATTTGAATTAATTAATTTCAGTTTACAGTTGATTTTATAATTGGATTATAGTAATCAATGTAATTGAGGTTAATTAATTTGGATTATATTTGATTATATAGTTGGACTATTATAATCATTATAATATATATAGTACCACTAATCGTTGATTAAATAGTTGGACTATTGTAATCAAGATAAAATTGAAAAAGTTGGATATTTAAAATATAATCTGGGATTAAAATATTTTAAATGATTTAATTTTCAAATTGGGAATAAATAATAGGTTACTTTATTTGATAAAATAACTTATTATACCTCACGCCCAAAATTAAGCAAAATAAGTAGAGCATAAAATCTTTGGAAGATTTATGTGATGATGACTTTAATGCTTAATTTAATATACTTGTCATAAATCTAATTTTAGATTTAAGAAGTATTAAAATTGCAATTTATAATTCTTGGAGAATTAATTGACTATTCTAGAGGAGATAAAGTCAAAGTTTGCAATTGGGCATGTAGCACGAGGTACACATCGTTTCGATATTCTGAAACCCAAGTCTTGGCCAAAGGTTTGCGAAATATTGAAAAGATAATTGACATATCCCAAAGTGACTACCATTTGGATATGGAAGACACGAAGGAATTAAAGAAAGGGCGAGGCTCTAACTTTAAAAATATTTGTCAAAGTTATGTTCACTATTAGTATTAAAATTGGATTTTAAATACTTAGTGTGGTACATAAAATATATGTATTGATGTTCAGAATCCGCTATGAGCTGGATACTGACTTCAAGCCGAGATTTCTCTGCGAATCGGAAACGGGACGAAAGTCGCTGTTTCGACCGTAGATACCTAAGTTTAGGAACTACCATTTGGGTATATACTTAAATTAGGAACTGTTATAATGTAACTAGTTTGACTAGAGACATTATCTCTATATCAGTGTTTAATCCGTTGCGGATAAAACCTTTATATTATAGAACACTAAGTGTTTTATTATATAAAGATGATACTGAGATAAATACATTAGATGTAAATAACAGAATTTATATTTTGAATATAATTAAAATCTCAAACATATAAAATGACAAATAATTAAGCTCAAATTGATTTGATCAATAGAGACTTATTTGTGGCATTGATGTCTGGGACACAATTATACAAGACTCGTATATCCACACTTTTGAAGAGTGGGTACTAGGACTGATTTGACTATTCAAATAAAGTCTACGAATCTAGTTTGTTAGGTAAAGTACCTAAAACACTGTTTACTTGGTAATTGTGTAAGTGCCACCGATCTGTTAGCCCTATTCATGGTGAAGTAAGTGGGCCCATATCTAGCTAGGCTAGATGTGAACATGAATATTTCGTTACCCTAAAACGGATGTGGCATCACGTTATGGTTATGTGTTTCTTTTGAAGAACACAAATCGGAAACTTTTAGAGTTTCGACACGAAATAGACAAACAGATCGGCTATAGTATTATGCCGCCACGGTAAGACCGTATTGGAAAATACTTAAGCAGTAAGTTTCATATGTACTTGAAAGAGTATAGTATTCTTTCAAATGAGGACTCCTCCCGAACACGTCAAAGTGACGGTGTGTCCGAACGGATTAACCGAATCATGTTAGACAGATGATAAGATTAATCAAGAGTCGCTCTGAGCTACCATTTCCTTCAACGGATAAGTTTTAACAGTGCAATAACTTATTTAGAATAAGGTTCCATATAAATCTGTTTGACAGATGTCATATAGGATATGAACAGGGAAGAAACAAGGTTTCTCATTCCTGATAATTTGGGTATGCCAGGCATAACGTTTGGATGATACCAAACTAAGGACCCAAATTGGATAAGTGCCAATATAGGTTATCCTAAGGGAAACCATAAATATAGTACTTATAAATCTCACATGAGAACAATGTGATTGTTGCTCACCATGCGGTTTTTCCTGAGAGGAATACCGATATGCAGTGGTCAGTGGGAGGATAGTGATACTCGATGAAAATCGGAGTAATACTGTTCAAGGCACGAAGTCCTTAATGGAACACAAGTAGTTCATCTATGATGAATCTATACCATTAATCTTCAAATACACAAGAAACCGCGTAGATCAGAGAGAGTCAGAAGACAACCTGGGGTATGGGTTTCTGATCTCACCTCATAAAGATGTTAATCTTTAAGGTACACCAACTGATTACGTATGAGGTAGTGATACAAGGTATCGACTCCCTATTATGACAAAGTGTCATGAATCCGAAATGGATTCCATGTATAACAACTATTTTGGATACTAGTTGTTGTACCACAAGGCATTGTGCCTATTGGTACATTAAACGTCTTCAAGGAAGACATACATGGAAGGCAACATACCAACGTACAAAGCTGGGCTTTTGACGGAAAGGTATAGTTATCAACATTGTGTTAATAACGGTTCAACTTTTTACCTGTTGCCATAGTAAATCCATTTTGAAGATGCTTGTTGATAACTGCATATTTCATTTGTGAAATGTGTCAGTTGCAGATCAAAATCGCTTTCCTGAAAAGGAAACCTTTTGGAGGATGCTTACAACATCCTGACGATTTTGTATAACCGACAAACAAGGTTTGCGGGTTATTCGATCCATGTTTGGATTGAAACAAGCATAAGGTTCTTGGAACTGACGTTTTGAAATAATCATAATGGTTTATGATTTGACTCAAAATGAAATAATTCTTGTGTATATAAGGAGGTTAGTGGGAGAGGGCACTGACAATGAAATTCCCATAAAGCAATTGGTGAAAGCTTGGCTTTCATAGATATTCTTTAATAGAAATTCTCCGTAGAATTCTGGGGAGTAACAACCTTTATTCAAGGAATAAAGATCTACAGGGATAGATTTGGAGTTATTAACACTCTGGAAATTGTACATTTAAAATGTACTTGTATTGGTGTCTCATAAGCTTCGAGCATATGGAGTCACAATCGGGTCAATCCAAGTGATAGTCACTGGATTGAAGATTAAGAACATCTGTTAGTATCTGAGAGAACTAAAGATGTTGTCTTAAACTATGGAGATGGAGAACTTGAAGTGACTAGGATCACTGCTGCAAGTTTCCAAACCGGTAAATACTGCGGTACTATAAAAGTTTGTACACTGGGACAGTAAGCTGGAAATATTCCGAGCAAGATAACTGTTGCCGAATTAACAACAAATGCGGATTATTACTGCAGCTGAGGCAGCAATAGAAGCAATTTGGATCGATAATAAATCTAATTAAATTAGATATAGTTCTTTTAGCAGCTGAGCTAGGCGTCATCACAGGCTAAGGAATTAAAGGTCTCATCGACGATCCAGATATATACTTCTATATCATCTGATTCGTTCGGATCATACATCGTGGCGATGTGATGATCGTATAAATCACGTCAGAAAATAATTACGCAAATCCGCTGACGAAAACCTTTCCTCAGCAATTTGAGCGAACCGTACATAGTTCGGGTGTTAGACACTCGAGTGACTGGCTATGTGCCAAGTGGGAGATTGTTGGACAAAATGACCAATAGAGTCACTATTTGTACAGATCACGGTGTTGTTGTACAAATTAACTATGTGACAAGAAAATTGCACTCTCATCATTTGTGATTAGATCACCATAAATGTATAAATGAAGAGAGGTCCATATGATTAGTTCCTGGATTGAGAATGATATGAGACAGTATCAATCCCCGAAGGATTAATCATTAATCATTAATAAGTTAGTTCCAGTTAGGAGAAAATATGATGTTGTTAGTATATAAAGTATAGTTACAATGTGGAAAAAGAGTATGTACATATGTGGATGAATGCTTCTAGATTGGTGTATGAGGGCTATCAGAATTCCGTAGATGTGAAATATAATGTGGAATAGAGCAGATAAGTTTACTACAGTGTTGCATTCAGTACAGTGAGTAAATTATCCAGGTATAACATAAGTAAATAGCCATCGGGTAAGGATGTAATTTATAAGTTTGTGTACTTACACATATCTGAATTCTATTTAAGTTATATTATTACTTGATAAATTTTCATAAGACGTGAGTTACTTACTGGGCTTTATAGCTCACACCTCGACTGTTTGCTAGTTTTGCAGGTTCAAATTGGACTTACAGTGCTAGAAGATTCTAGAGGTGTCTTGCAGATAGCGCATTACCCCGATGCAGCCAAGTTAGTATTGAGTCGTTGAATGGTTATGGGATGTGTGTTTAGGCTCTCATAGCCTTAGTTTTAATTATTTGTATCTCCTTTGTAGTTTAATCGTGTTGAGCACGTAGTTATTTGTAGTTATTTGTTTTATGTAAGGCCGGAGGCCTATTTACATATGAGTTGAGATTTGTCGGGCCGGAGGCCTATTTGCATGAGTTGAGAAGATAGTGTTTTTGAATTCTTTTTACCAGGACACCTCGAGGTGCTGGACTTGGATCCAAGTTTCATGATTTTTAGCAAAGGTCATGCCGAAATTTAAGTAGAAATAGAGGCTTATGGAGATGGGTTTTCTTGTCTCCTACCCGTAGCATCTTGACTTCGGGCGGGATGTTATAGAGGTCATCACATACATATAATCTCTCCGTCACAGATATTCAGATTATTCCAGAGATATAGATATTAACATCAAATCTCTATAGGTATAATCTCGTCGACGATTCTATTAGCAATCTCATAATATCACTTAGAACTCATTTCTACAGTGTACCACGGATCCTTGGATTTAACGGATTGTTAATCCCATAATGAATACTTATGCTTTGTACACAGAACTGACGGATCCTATCTTGATACACACTGTATATCCTGAGGATCAGTCCACACCTAACCAACAAGCGGAGGTCTGATCTAAATAGATCGGTGACGTGGCTGCCATCAATGTGTGAAGGATACCTCATATATCAACGATGGTATCTCAAGTCAAGGAATCAATATGCTCACTCAACTCGATAAGATTCCTATTGACATTGGTGTACCATCTTTTAAGAATCTTTGATGAGTCGTTCAGTGTTTATCCGCTATAAACACCTACACGTCTATACGAGTCTCCAAGACTCATGGTTCACTGGGATAAACCATTGGACCAAGTCTGTTATACGACATGTACTGGTCTCAACGGATTTTACTAACCGACCCGTGTTAGTAAATCTTGACCATGAACTTTATTTGAGAATATACAACTTATAGTGACACTTCCCAATGTCAATTACAAACTACGATGTAATTGTGCACTACATTGTAAATCATAGGGTCTTTGTCTAATATATACGTATCACTAAACCAGATTTAGTTTCAATCTAATCATAATTTATTTCTCTTTATTAATATTAAGACAACTATCTACTTACTTAGCTAAACACTTTTTCCTTTTATTTCATCTTTTTTTTCTTTATTTTAGGTGGTCGAGGTAATGGAATACCATTGGGCGATAGAGGCATTAAGAGTTATAAGTGGTGATGCTACACCTTATATTGGTGAGATACAGTCTGATTTTATGAGGCTTGTTGACCATGCCAATGCTTATCAGTGGATGTCAGAGAGAAATAACACATTGTATGCTCAAATCTTTCATAACACAATGATGAGATGTGAGATATGTGGGGGTAACCACCCAAGTGATCATTGCACGTTCAACTATAATCCAGGTGGCAAAATCATAAGAATTTTACATGGCATAACTGTTGCACAAAATGACCCATAGCGTCACTATTTGTACAGATCACGGTGTTGTTGTACAAATTAACTATGTGACAAGGAAATTGCACTCTCATCATTTGTGATTAGATCACCATAAATGTATAAATGAAGAGAGGTTCATATGATTAGTTCCTGGATTGAGAATGATATGAGACAGTATCAATCCCCGAAGGATTAATCATTAAATATCCCTAGCCGGAGTATTATCGAGACAGGACATCGATAATGCGGAATAGGCTAGTATTGCACTTGTGCGCGTTGTGAGGGCACAAAGGCATAGTTCTCATATATATAAGTATTGGATACTTATGCAAGTGCGATAGGAGGTCGTGTTTCACCGATGGTACGGGAAACAGCTTCGCTCTGGATAGACCCATCGGAATCCCATTGGTATTATGACTATGTTTCTATGGGAGGCCGAAATCAAGGTAGGTGTGTATAGTCTTAACCTGAGACTTGCATCGCTAATACTTATGATAATCGATAGACTTTGGTCTTGGTGGTACAGGGCTTTAACCGGTTCTGCGTACACCACTTCTGGGTTTATCAGAGAGTCGTAGTGTATTGGGTGTGATGTCAAGACGGAAGTATCACTTCAGTCATAGTGGAGATGATGTCACGCAGGATACGGTATTAGTGCTCTTAAGTGTTGCGCAACCATCGGGATGTTATGACTAGGTCATGTATATCCGATTATTGAGACTAGTTACCAGACATCCGACATGTGCTTCGGACGGGGTAGACACTTATCCAGCCCCAGCCCTAGCACGTGACTATCCGATACTGGGCCGATATACACGATACTACGGTATACTACGCTTGATACAGATCTATATATTCCTGTAAGAATATTTCTGGAGAATTGGGTAGGCATGGCGCTTTGCTAGAAGCCAACCTTGTCTTGTAAATCGGTATAAACGTAGTACGCGATACTTACGTGTTCGGATAGTCCGACGACCGTATTTACTGCCAACATATCCGGAGATCTCATGGGTCGCTTCCTGAAGATTCACCGATGATGTATAACTCGCACTTTAATTAATCTGGGATTAATTAGAAGAGAGAAAATTAATCTGGGATTAATTGCGGAGATATTTTATCTGGGATAAAATATTAATTAAAGAGAGAGAACGATTAATTTGGAATTAATCGATAAAATAATATATTTGATATATTATTAGAAATTGGATTTCGACACGAAATTAAAATTGGATTTTAATTCGGGCGAACGAATTAATTTAGAATTAATTCGTTAGCGACGTGAATAGTGATTTCGCTAGGCGTAATCATTTAATTACGACGCGACGGAAAATTCGTTAATTTGGAATTAGCGAACCCGAGCCCGAGATTGATTGCGAGCGCATTCGCATTTCGAATTCGAACGTGACACGCAAGTCACATCAAGCGTCAAATCACTAGTCGCGTCAATTGTCAAATCACTTGTCACTTTGAGTGATGTGATATGATATGTTGTCACTTTATTAAAGTGAAGTGACTTGATGTAAAAAGTATAAGTGATGGGTGAAAAGTTGAAAGCTTTTGCTTTTTGCTTTTTGACTTTTTATTTAAAGTTTTGTATATCCTTTTATTTTATATTACTTGGTAAATAAAAAAAAAATGATATATAAAAAGCATCACTTTCTCTCTCTTGTTTGTGTGATTCATGGTTTTAGGCTTTTGGAGCCAAAAACCCTTCATCTTTCTCTCTTCTCCCTCTCACGGCTTCAAGCCGATTTCTTCACAAAATTTTCTGGTTTGACCGAAATTTTGAGAAGCAAATTAAGAAGAGTAGTGCTAGCACACACATGGGTTATATTATGGTGATAGGGAAACGAATTTATGAGCATGGAAAAGCTTGAAGCTTGGAGCTTCCATGGAGTCCATCCATGGCCGAATCTTGGAGAGACAATAAGGACCAAAACCGAGCAGTCCGGCAGCACAAGGAGCTCCATTACCGCGAGTTTGAGAAGCTTGAAGGCTTGTATTCTTCATTTCATCAAAACCCATCAATGTGAGTATGAATTCCGCCTTACTCCTTGGTTGTATTCAACTCGTTTTTATGCATGATTGATGATTCTTGGGACTTGATTGAAACTCTACAATAACAATGAAGGTCCTGCATATCTCACTGAACCATATTATCATTTTTATCGACCACAAGCCCAAGATTTTTCTTAAGAACCAGAACCAGAACCATCCGTGAAGGAATAGATCATTGACATGCTAAAGAAATGGGAAACTAAATTTGATATAATCTTTCAGAGTTATGCAACATCCTTACAGAGACTGGAAGACCATTTGAGATAACTGGCCAATAACCAAAGCTACATACCTCAAGGAACACTGCCATATGACACTAAAGAAGCTATCGGGAGTCCAGAGGTTCTCAAGTACACCTTAATATGGAGAGAGGCAGAGCCATATAACGTGACATAGGTATTATGTCAAGAGCCCAAAGAAGTAGAGTCTCGAATTGATCTAGATAACCCTCCGTTCATTGAGTGCATTTAAGAAGAGACACAAGTAGAGAAGCTACATATACCTTCCATACCAACAAAGCAAGATGATGGCTTAGGTTCAGACATATTAAAAAATGTCAGTCCGGATACACTGACTCTATATGTAACATCCCTAATCCGGGAGATGTTACCGGCAAAGAATAAGTCGTACTATTCCCCTGAGCCTCTGACTCTCCAACCATAAACAATTACTAATACTCTTTCTCTAATTATATATCTTATGTATGGGACCGTGGCCCAAGCTTAACAACTTAACATGCAAACTCAATGTCAGTAACTGTATACATAATAACATATGTTTTTACAATGACTATCACATAACCAAAAACTAATACATGACTTCTAGTTGACTCTGACTAGACTCGTACTCTTTCTGACTTGAACTGGTGGACTCCATACACTAGTGACTGCATCTGTATCCGTCCTCCCGAGCTCATCCTTAGAGAATACCTGCAATAACAGAAAACTGGGAGTTGGGGGTTAGATCGTTGTATGATCTAAGTGAGTGGACGAAAACTGAAATACTAATATAAAAACATTTGGTTCTAAAACCAAAGTTCTAGAAATAAATTTATATGAAAACTCTTTTTCTGAAAACCTTGTCTGAAATCTCTTTAATAAAACTTATCTTTTCTAAAAGTTTCTTATAAATCTGTTGATTCTGAAAACTTGTCTTTCTAGAAAATCTTTCTCTGGAATACTAACTTTGAAAGTCAGTGTCTGAAAACTGTTTCTGAAATATTTATCTGTCCCTGAAAACCTGACGTATGGGGGCATTACGTATCATCGTCCCCCCATACGCCTAACTAGAGCCAGAAGTGCAAATCCATAACTTTGGGGCGTTACGTATCGCCGTCCCCCAAAGCATGCCACTCTTGTCCCTGAAACTAGTGGTCTTGGGGCATTATGTATCGTCGTCCCCCAAGCCACTAAACTAGAACTGGGGGTGCGGATCTATGCTACCCTCCAAGCTCTGAAACTAGGATCTAGGGACATCTGCCATCTCTAGTCCTGAACTAGGATCAGGGGGCGTTACGAATCACCATCCCCCAGTCCTCTACATGTGCACATGTGATGTCCGTCAATTCCATCTCTGAATCAAGTTACATACTGAGGTGGTTTTTCCCTCATGCCTCGAAAACATAAAACTCAGGTTTTGAAAACATTTCTTAAAACATGCAAAACACAATGTAATATGATAATGAAATCGGCTAACTCCCTAAAAGCGAGAAAATATGTCTATTCATATAAAATAACAAACTGAAAATCAAATTAAGATGAGGGAGTCCACTCACTATTTTTGGAGTTCCGCTAGCCTTTTTTCACTTCGTTGGTGAAACTTGTGGTTCCTGCGAAGATCTATCATTGATAGTTTCGATTAGAAAATGGACCAAGAATATATAGATTGGAATCAAGCTAAGTTTGCTTATTCAAGTAAGGGCTATCATTTTGAGGGTATCGTACTCTTATCTTGATGTAATATGTACATACGAGTTGATATGAGACTTATAGGGTAGCCTTTAATGTGTTAGGGTAAAACTGAGATGGTTTGAAACTCATTTGGGGAATTTTTTGACCACGTGTTTCGACGCAGGGCATTGCGTGTTGTGACGCGCATCGTCTAGAAACATACCCAAACTTTCACAGTGCGCGTCGCGACGCAAGAACCTTTCACGTCGCGACGCGCATCAAACCAGAAGCGTATCTAGGAAAATTCCTAGATCAGGTCGCGACGCGGAGCGTTCTGCGTTGTGACGCAAGACTAAATTCTGGTCTTGACTTCATACTTTCCTACTCAATTTGCTCAATACTTAAACCATATCTCCACACAAGCAAATAACCTCAATCAATCTCCAAAATATAATCAATATCATTCTTAATATCAACTTATATCCAACCTATAATCTTTAATTAATCTCATTTCCAAAACCTAACAAATTGGGGATTTCTTCAATCAACATTTTCTTATCATTAAAACCATATAAACATCAATTGTTTTAACTCAACAATACCCATTAACTCTTAAATCATCAAAACATCAATTTCCAAAACTTGGGTTAAGGTTTCCTTACCTTATTTCTTTTGGTTTCCCTCATTCCTCTAGCCTCCATGGTAGCTTTTCTTTTTATTTGTTTGGTGAATGAGTGCTTAGAACTTGCTTCTTCTTCCTTCTTCTCCTTCCTTTTTCTTCTTCTTCCTTTCTTCTTCTTCTTCTTTCTCTTCTACTTCATTCTATGTTTCTTCTTTCTTTTTTCCGTCTAATTTTTGTAAATTTGTGAATAGTATACTCTTTATATAGGATGGGTTATTTGAAATTTATAATTATGAAGAAAAATGCATAAATGTGAAGAAAATTGGAGACTTTTGTAGATAAGTCCGCGACATTATTCATCCATATTTTTGACTTGACATTTCGACTTACTTCTGGTTTGAATTTGGACAAATATTCAACTAAAAAGTTGTGGATATCGATCTTAGCTTTCTGAAGATATAAAATTCATAAAAATTGGAGTTCGTATGAAAATGTTACTGCCCAAATACCATAGGCTATTCGGAGTGGAACATCGTGACATCTAATATCGGAATCCCGAAGAATTTATCGATTGTTCCCAGAATCATCTCACAAAGGTATATGTTTCCAAATGTGATTTATATTATGTGACACTCATTTTACAGTGTAACAGTGATTGAAATTCTTGGTCGTTACAAATTCTCCCCCCTTAAATTGGATTCGTCCTCGAATCCTCTTTAAACTTGAGATATTACTATAGATCACAGGATTCGTGGGTTCCTTATAAACCACCAGCATTAACTGACTATATACCCATCGCATTTTTCCTCACGCACTGCATAATACCATTTCCCAATGATTTTGTGTGTGCTAACATTACACCACAAGACAAGGTGATGATCATGATGAATTTAGAATGTCATGACTTGGAAGTTGTAACTAGAGCTGTACACTAATTTGACTATGTGAACACTTATTTTTCTGAAACTATACTATGTCATCGGAGATTCTATTTGACTTAACAACAAAGGCCTATGCCCGGCTGATCATTTACCACTTGACTAGTATGCATATGATATTCTTCATCATTCTTTATATCTAACTTATGCATCATACCTCTTGTCATGCTTGGGTAAGCTGCTTCAGAGTTCGTGGCTTCAGTGAATATCCCTTAGGTTCTTTACTGAGAAGTACTACCCCATTCTCATTTTATAAGATATTCGCTAAGCATTCTTATCTACCTCATTTATGGACCTCTAGTTGTGCTCAACTTTCCTTATCTTCAGGAAATCTCTTTCTCTAGGTCTTTAGTTATACTCAACAATCATTTGACTTGATCAGTTTCTTAATAGCTGGTATCTTTGACCCTCTCTAAAAATATTGATGTCTCCACAATTAGGCTTCCCATACTCCCTTTTCGGAATCGATAATTTTACAAGTGTGGTCTTTGTCATTATTAACAATGCTTGTATTCGATACTCATTTTGCTCCACTTGTCCAACATGATCTTATATATATTTTTTCATCTATTAGCTACTTAACTCTATATATTCTCATTGCCAAGCTTCAACTGCTTATGAGCTTCTCTCTTCAAATTCCAATATTTCTGCTTATCTATGGGGGCATAGGGTTTCTTAGCTTGCTGATGTTGTCTATCGATGACGCTGGTACTTAAAATATTAATTTTGGGTAGTTTCCTAGTGGTTTTCCTTAATTGGCTAAAGATTTAGGTTTAATTGCATGCAACTTGGTGTCTAAATCGCATTCCCTGCTATTAACATCAGTATTGGCGATTTAGTCCTAGCTAATGTTCATACTCTTTTGTTCTTTGCTTCCATTGTTACTATAAATCTAATTACGGAGTTCCACACCAATTTGATTTCCGAACGTGGTTATTGTTGGGGTTTTATAAGGAATTAAGGGTTTGCGCAGCGGAGCGCGGAAAATGAATTTTTCCGATTTCAAAATTTTTTCTTGGAACAATTAAATAAACTTATTTATTTAATTAACCAATACTTAAAATATGAAATTTTAACCCAAGAAATCATATTTCTTTTAATTACCAAATTACCCCAAACTTTTGCAAATTAATTATTTTGGTGCTTAAATATGTCAATTACATATTTAATTGATTCCAAATCAATCCCAAAATAATTTTCTTACAATTTGCAACATAAACCAGAAACTTTCCAGAATTTTTGAAAATGCCAAGAAATTTCCAGAATTACAGAAACATCCCAGTTTTTTCATTAATTACAATTTGGCCCAATTTGTTCAAATACATCAAGAACAAATCCAATCAATCCCAAATTTGACATACATGAAATATACATCAAATTATATCATATATATGAAAACCATAAATTTTGAATGGGTTAAGAACCCTAATTTCACAAATTACTCAAATTGGGCAATGTACATTAAATTGCCAAAATTCAATACTTTAATCTTCTAATTACCACACCAATCAAGTCTCACCATCATGAAATTAATCAAGAACAATTCTATGTTAATTATGAATGGCTAATTAACTCTAGAATGAAAACTTTAATTTTCTAATTAATTTATTAAGCTTAATTACACTAATAAGCAAATAAAATCCAACAAGCTTCCAACAAATTTAATTACAAACTATAAGAGTAGAGACATGATCTTAACAACACAATTGAAGATAAGAAAAATTGAAACAATTTTCATGTAGAAGAAGAAGTGAAATTACTTACAAAATCCAAATTTTGCTTTGATTTTCTTTTCTTTCTTCAACAAATGCTCTCAACTCTCTTTTTTAATTTTTGTTAAACTTGTCTAAGTGTTAGAAAAATGAAACAAAACCATTTTTTTTATTTCCCTCACTTGGCCGAATTTTCAAGCCCAAAAATAAACAACAATTATTTATTTTTGTTTGAATTTCATTGGCACACGTATTGGCTTAATTAAAGAAACACTTTAACTTTAATAAGGTTATCAAAAATGTGTTCCAATAATAACATGCCATTTTCAAAGAAATCATTACTTAAAGATATTTATTTTATAAATTAATTTAATTATTTAACAATTAAATAATTAATTAATAAATATAAATATCTTAAATATATGTATTATATTTACATTAAATATCTCAAATACATATATTAATGATATAAGTTTAAATATCACAAATTGATATTTAATTAATGTGTATTTAATAATATCAAATATTAAATACAAATACACATTAATTCAGAAATGACCGTTAGGTCCCGATTGCATGTATTTTTCGTTTAACCGTTAAACGATTTATAAATAATTAGTATTATTTATAACAGTTACCCTAGTGCTCACGAGTATATTTCATTAGTGAGACTCTTTAGATTCAGGCATATCCGTTACGAAATCAAATTTCATGTCCATAATTCACCCACGCGTAAATTATGATAAACACGGATAAACTCACTGAATCATACATGTTGAGGTCATTGTATACGTATAATCCCTCTGTCACAGGTATCCGAATTAATCCAGAGATATAGATACAAACGTCAAATCTCTATAGATGTAATCACATCGACATTTATATTAACAATCTCTCAAAAAACACTTAGAACTAATTTCTACAGTGTACCACGACCCCATGGATTTAACAGATTTCTAATTCTATATTGAATACATATGCTCTGTACACAGAGCTGACGGATCTTATCTTGATACACACAGGATATCCTGAGCATCAGTCTACACCCAACGAACATTCGGAGGTATGATCTAAATAGATCGGTGATATGACTGTCATCTAAGAATGGAGGATAACTCAGATATCCACAGTGGTATCTCAAGTCAAAGAATCACTATGCTCATTCAACTCGAGGAGATTCTTATTGACGTTGGTGTACCATCTATTAAGAATCTTCGGTGAGTCGTTCAGTGTTTATCTGCTATAAACACATACCGTCTATACGAGTCTCCAAGACTCATGGTCACTGAGAAACCATCGGAATCCAAGATTCCAATATATGACATGTACCAGTCTCAACGGGTTTACTTTACTGACCAAGTAGTGTAAACCTTGACCGGGAACATTCTAAGAATGACAACGTCATGATACAACTTAATGTCAGTTGCGACGCTTTTGCAACAGTATCATAACTAATCATTCTAAGGTCAGTTACGTCTTTACCATATTAAAGAAGAAGTTATATATAAAAGAGACTGTTCATTTTATTCATAATAAAATGTTACATAAGTATTTACAAGGAAATATATAATAAAATTGGCGCTCAAAGCACCAACCCTAACAGTTATATGCTAGGATACTTTCTCATTATGGTTTACCATATTGTAGTAAACTTATTTCCTTAGTTCTGTATTGTTCTACACTTCTACCAACATTTACTTAGTATTTTCTTTTACTGTCGTTGCACCTTGACCGTTTCATTTCCAAACCTTTTCCTTGCTGACCTTTTCATCTACTCTCATGTTCTGTAATGTACTTGAAACTTCTATTGTCTATATCTCTGTCTCCTTATCCGAAGGATGTCACCCCTCACATATCCCTAGTCATGTTTAACGTTGTTCTCTTACATCCTCGTCACTGTTTAACTAGTACTTTCTCTCTTCATTGATTCATCTATATAACTTCTCTTCGATATCTCTCACTTAGAACTATTTCCTCTTCTATTATGTTCTTGTACTATATCTAAAGGTTTTATGCATCGGTCTCTTTTCACTATGCATTGTCTTGTTCTTGAGGATATATTGAGGTGAACATTGAAGTCCATCTTCGTTGTTGTTGTTTAACGAGGGTTGGGAGGGTGGGGATTTGTGATGTGATCCAGAATGAATTCTGTTTGTTGGGCCAAGTTAACTTGAAGTTGTGGCTGATTGCATGGCTTAGTGAGATTGATGTATTTGGGCCATTTTGGTGGATTTGGAAGATTCCTTGGCTTCTGGAGTTTGGTCCATACATGAGACATTATATGAAGGATTTATTATGTCTAAATCAAGAATGAAATGGGTTTTGGACGTGCATGGGCTTCCATGATTTATTTTCGGCTTTATTTCTGAATTGTGCATTAGTAGTGGTGGAATTTGTGCAGTCTTCATATTTTGGACGTACCTTTCCTGTCCAATAACAGATTTTGGTGATTCAAGTTGCATTGGAAAGTGAACTTATAGCTCTACAACTTCGTAGCTTACATCAAAATCCAGTTCGGACTTATTCTTGGTCAAACTGAGGACGTAACATATCCCTGCTGTTTTTATATTTTATATTTTCTTAAGGTTATGTGTTGTTTAAGTGCTGGGCTGAACTTTAATTATATTACAAAGCCCATGCACGAAATTTTCAAGTATTTTATATTTTATTGGGTTTATTTTATTAGGGTTTTATTATATTTGGGTAGAATTAGGGTTAGCCACCTATATAAAAGGGCATTATTCATTGTAATTGAGAATTAAATAAGAATATATCTTTTTACAAAACAAATTAACTTGTGTCATCTTGAGGGAGTGGATTCTTCCTTGGTTTTACGGGACAAAAGCTTATCAACGTATGGCAAGTGTTGTGGCGTTGTTCAGGATTCTCCAAAGAAATAAAGAAAGGTTCTTAAGGGCAAAGTTCCTTAAGGGTTGGACTTGATCTTGGAAGGATTTTGTTCTTACAAAATTAAGATTTGTGGTTCTTGGGGCTTAGAACATGTGGGGGGTTTGCTTGGCTTTATTCCAGGTAGGTTTCTATCATTAATGATGTGATCCATAATGATTTCTGTTTGTTGGGCCAAGTTAACTTGAAGTTGTGGCTGATTGCATGGCTTAGTCAGTTGGTGTATTTGGGCCATTTTGGTGGATTTGGAAGATTCCTTGGGTTCTGGAGTTTGGTCCATGCATGAGACTTTATATGAAGGATTTATTATGTCTAAATCAAGAATGAAATGGGTTTTGGACGTGCATGGGCTGCCTTGATTTATTTTCGGCTTTATTTCCGAATGGTGCATTAGTAGTGGCGGGATTTGTGCAGTCTTCGTATTGTGGACGTAACTTTCTTGTCCGATATCAGATTTTGGTGATTCAAGTTGCATTGGAAAGAGAACTCGTAGCTCTACAACTTCGTACCTTACATCAAAGTCCAGTTCGGACGTATTCTTGGTCAAAATGAGGACGCAACATATCCATGCTGTTTTTATATTTTATATTTTTTAAGGTTATGTGTTGTTTAAGTGCTGGGCCGAACTTTAATTATATTACAAAGCCCATGCACGAAATTTTCAAGTATTTTATATGTTATTGAGTTTGTTTTGTCAAAATGGCCCAAATACACCAATCTGACTAAGTCATGCAATCAGCCACAACTTCAAGTTAACTTGGCCCAACAAACAGAACTCATTCTGGATCACATCAATTTGTCCTGGAGTCTTCCGGTAGTCATGTTCACACTGGCTACTCGTGCGGTAGTTGCTTATGCTGCTCATCTATAAGCTTATGACTCTATTGTTTACATGTCTTGTGTTGGCTCCCCCCACTAGGGTACTACTACTAGAAACTATCTGAATTTCATGTTTCAACTTTACTACTAATTCATTTTCCAATTATCGATGATACCACCTCTTATTGTGAACCTCTGTAAGGTTCATACTCTCTCAAACTCCTACCGTACTCCTTCTGTTATTCTTTCTTACTAAGTTTTGCTCTATTACTTGACTTTCCTACTCATCTTAGTTCCTTGAACCCCTTATATCTTTCTTACTAAGTTTTGCTCTATTACATGACTTTCCTACTCATCTTAGTTCCTTGAACCCCTTATATCTTAATTTCCCTGGAAGCTCCATCAACTTTGATTGCTTAAGACATCTCTACTAAGTTTCTTGGTTCGGGTGCTATTCTTATCTGGTTCTTCTTTCTCAATATAATGAGACTCTTATGAGTCATACTATACCATTGAGAGTCGCTCTCTCTAATTTCTTTACTCCTTTGAGCCTTTACCACCCCTTAAAGGATTCTAATTCTAAAACGACTTCTAGGTTTGGCTTGGCTTACTGTGACTTCAAACTTTTCTGTCTTATGTAGAATTTTGACATCTCGTGATTTTCATCTATGTTTTGGTGTACTTATTGATTCAACTATCTAGGCGCCTCATAATCCATCTATTTTGTCAAGTACTCTTCTTTACTTGTTCTTTCTGTTACTGGATTCTAAGTTGGGAATGGCTATATGCTCACATATCTGGTTAGGTGTCTAAATACTTACCATAGTCGGGGTTATTGAAAGGAAAAAATCCTATTGAAACTACTGAAACTGAATTGACTAATTCATGCCTTAGGATCACTTACTTTTTATCACTCATTCTGGGGTCTTCACTTACATTGCTGTCTCCAAGCTACATTATCTATGTTACTATACGTAATGAATTCTCTTATCACTTCTTGTTTCCTGCTTAGTGTTTTCATATCATGTTTATTTGCTTTACGCCATGCTACTGAGGCTAATGGTGGTTAGTTCTTCTGACTACTTCCTAAATTTCTGCTCTCTGCTCTTGCTATAAATCACAATTATGACACTCTATTCTACTGTCCATACCAGTACTCTTGTCACTCCTAAATATCTCCAACCTCATGGGTCTATCCTTTTATACTTCCATAGCTTTCTACTGACTTTAAGATAATCTGTAGGGCCTACTATGTTTGATCTATTCTGTGGACTCCTACTAGCCTTGCAAGACTCGTGCTGACTTCCCTTGATCCTTAGGTTATATTGGGTTCTCTTCTTTACATCCTCAAAAACTTTCTTACTCCTCTCCTAGGTGATCTACCTTCCAAGGTCTTTCCATATTTTAAGATGAACTCTCGTCGGGCTTCTTACTGTCACTTATATCTATGTTAATAGGAGCTAAGGCAACATCTTATGCCTTGATAAATTTATGTATCATTGTTCTGGTACTTTGTGTCCCAGTAAGGTCTATTTCTCATGTAAGGTAGGTATGAGGTAGGCTCTGTCAAAACGGCTTTCTTAACTGGTATGACTAAGCGGTTGAAAACTAGATAGCTTAAGGTCTTGCCTCCATCAGATTGCTTGGGATAAGTAACTAATCATTTCTGTTTATGACTTCTATTTCACTGCTTGTGGACCAGGTTCTGGGTTTGGGGATCTGGAGTTCTCTACCTCCTTTTTGACATCCTAGTCTATTGGAATTCTTGAGTCAAATCTTGATTTCTTACTTCTGTTATCTTTCTGGCTTTTCCTAGTTACACGGGGAACTTACTATCTATACGAAGGCACTCGAGACTCGTGAATCTCTTTGAAAGAATTCTCCAATGAGGGAAGGAATCTTACATCTACTAGGCACTATGATGAGTGGTAATTATATCACTGTTTCCCACTCATTTGACCTAATATTTTGTATAGTTTCTTGAGTTTTGTGAATATTTTGATGTGTTTTGTGCTTTTTTGTAGATAAATAAAGTTTCAGGACTCTCTGGAGGTGATTTGGGGCCAAAACAGTGAAAATTGGACAAAAGGGCATTTTGGTAATTTTTGTGCGCCGAACAATGCTAACGTGCGCCGGGTACACAAGTCAGAATCTGATAAGTTTGACTTTGCTAACGTGTACCGTGCCACGTGTCACCATAACAGCGGATCTACTAACGTGCGCTGTGCCACGTGTCATCATCTTACGATGCCGACAGTCACCATCGCCACGTGTCACTCCACGTGTCTGAAACGTCATCATCCACATCACCGGTTGACCGAGTCAAAGTGCCACGCCATCATCAACCAATCATAGCGTGCCACGTGTCACAATCTTATGGTGCCGACAATCCATTTCGCCACGAGTCGCCACTTAAGTGCCACGTCAGCATAATTATTGAATAAAATTTTCCGCAATCGCCACATCAGCAGATAAGAATCTGAATCGGCCAATCACGTGTTGACACGTCATCACGTCGCGACGCAAGAACAAACTTTGGCGTCGCGACGCGGGGAGCTTATTGGGGCCTATAAATAGAGCTCGAAATTTCAGTTTCAAATGTACCTTCCTCTCTGAATTCTCTTATGCAAATAAGGAGTTTTTTATTACCGCCTATATGGCAGGTTTATTTTGGTTCCTCCTTTATGGCTGGTAGGACTTAATTTGACTTAATCAGGTTACCGCCTATATGGACGGTTGGTAAAATAATCACAAGTTAATATATTATATTAAAGGAGATATCTAAATAGTAAATAGTAAAAGTTGATCATTTTACCTTAGCATTTTATTCTATTGTAATTTACTTTTCAGCTTTTACTTTACCGCAATTACTTTTCAGCATTTGTACTTTATGTCTTTTACTTTCAAGTTTTTACTAGCCCTAGTTATGTGTTGTAACTAAATTAGTTATATGGGGTTGTGATGACTTTTAATATCACTAGTTTATAAGGGGTTATTTTATAGTTTGGGTAATTTAAAAGGTTTACTTATTAAGTCTTAAGCTTAATGCGTCTTGTTAATTAGCCACTAATAAGATTGATCTGGTAAATCTAAAATAAACTTGACAAATGAATTTTAGGTTTCAGCCTTAGACTTAATAGCCCACGATCTTCCTTGAGGATAGAAAACCTTTTAATAGATTCCTTACAGGATAGACATATACCTATCGGGCGGGGGTAGCCATAATTGGAACTTAAACTTAATGAATCCAGGTAATTTCGTTGACATAGACATATGGTTCAATTGTGTTATACTGGGTATTTGTGTCTGACCATCGACAGAGGCTTTCGCATAATTTCGTTTTCCAGGTTAGTAAACCGATAAATTACACAAACATAAAATAACCACTTCATCTTTAAAATGATATTGGAAGAAATCACAACCGTAGATAGTTTTTAATATTGAATTTTATTAAACCTACTTTCGAACAATTTTATTTACTTTTTTAAATTTAGAATCATCACCATCAATCAATCAACATGTTAGATACTAGTAATCATTTGACCTCATAAAATTAATAGATTAGGTATTAAGTCTTCGTGGGATCGATACTTTTTATATTACTTGAATGATACGTGCGCTTGCATTATACGCTTGTGTAAGCACCGGTCAAGTTTTTGGCGCCGTTGCCGGGGACTTATTTATCTTTCACTATTAGTCTTAAGGTTAGATACTTTTACTTGTATCTAATTTCTTTTTACTTATTGTTTTTGTTTTCTTGTGTTTCAGGTTCTCATAAACTTCATGAGACGAACCAGAAGCTTTGAACTTCGACCGCTTGACCCGAAAATTGAAAGAACCATCAGACAGTTGAGAAGGGAAAGGCGAGAAGGCCAAGAAGCTTTAGTCAACATGGAACCTGAACCTTTGGAGGTTGCACCACCAATTCCCATTCGAGACAGAACCATTCTGGTGGTTGACAGACTCATTTAATGTATTGTACTTCTTCCCTTACCAGCAAATGCGGGTGACATCAAAACATGCATTCAGATGATTCATCAGTCAGTTCAGTTTGGGGGGAATGCAACTGAAGATCCTAATGCCCACATCAGCAACTTCCTGGAAGTTTGCGACACTTTCAATTACAACCGAGAAGCTGAAGGAGTAATGAGACTGCGTGTTTTTCCATACTCCTTGAAAGACAGAGCTAAAGCTTGGCTACATTCACTACCAGCAGGTTCCATCACAACTTGGAACGCTTTAGCCACCAAATTTCTTGCAAAGTATTTTCCACCAGCCAGAACTGGAAAGCTAAGGAATGACATCACATCCTTTGTACAACAAGACTCGGAAACTCTCTACGAAGCTTGGGAAAGGTACAAAGATTTGCTCTGGAAATGTCCTCACCATGAGATTCCAAAATGGCTTCAAGTCCAAACATTCTATAATGGACTTTCTGGAATAATGAGAACGACAATCGATATTGCTGCTAGAGGAGCTTTAATGGCGAAAGGAGAAGATCAAGCATGGGACCTAATTGAAGAAATGGCCATCAATAATTCCTTGTGGCCAACAGAAAGGAGCATGATCCAAATAATTGCAGGAATTTATGAAAGTGGAGCCAATACAGCAGTCAACGCCAAGCTGGATCAGATATGCAAATTTATGGAGACTCTTACCACTAGATCCATAAGTTCACCATATGGAGGAGCACCAGAACCAAACCAACTTGAAGAAACGGTGAATTATGTCAACAATTTCAACAGACAGGAGAACAATCCATATTCCAACACCTACAACCCAGGGTGCATGAATCATCCCAATTTTTCATGGAGCAACAATTCAGGGCAAAAGAACAATCCACCACCTGGATTCCAACAGCAAAACTATCCACCACCTGGATTCCAGTAACAGAACAAATGCTATGAGCAGGCAAATGAACCAGGAATAGCAGAAGTGTTGACTCAGTTAAAAAAGTACGATGTTATGTTTCAGAGCCAATCTGCTTCCATCAAAGCACTGGAGAATCAAATCGGTCAACTGGCTAATGCTCAGAGTTACAGACCGCCAGGTAATCTTCCCAGCAACACATAACCAAATCCAAGGAACATAGGAAATGAGCAGTGTCATGCCATCATGTTAAAAAGAGGTACTGAAATCAACAAAAATGTTGGAGTCAAAACAACTGTTGAGGAAGTTCCAAAAGAAACAAAGGAACAGATGGAGGACAAAGAAGCAAAGGAAAAAGAACGAATCACTCCACCTCCACCTTTTCCTCCGCGTCTTCAGAAAAACAAACTGGACAAGCAGTTTGTTGGTTTCCTGGAGGTGTTCAAAAAGCTACACATCAACATTCCATTTGCAGAAGCCTTGGAACAAATGCCCAGCAATGTCAAATTCATGAAAGACATTCTTTCACAAAAATGGAGATTGGGAGATTACGAGACAGTAGCATTGATAGAAGAATGCAGCGCCATCATTCAGATGAAGTTTCTCTCAAAGTTGAAAGATCCTGGCAGTTTCACCATTCTTTGCATCATAGGAGAATATAACTTTGGTAGGGCTTTATGTGATTTAGGTGCAAGTGTTAACTTGATGCCTTTTTCTATTTTTAGGAAACTGCAGATTGGAGAAACAATGCCCACTTAAGTCTCTCTACAACTTGCTGATAGAACGCTCGTATTTCCAAGAGGCGTAGTTGAGGATGTGCTGGTCAAGGTTGACAAATTCATTTTCCCAGTAGATTTTATTGTCCTTGATATAGAGGAAGACGCAGACGTGTCAATCATCCTCGGGAGACCATTCTTGGAAGAAATCACAACCGTAGATAGTTTTTAATATTGAATTTTATTAAACCTACTTTCGAACAATTTTATTTACTTTTTTAAATTTAGAATCATCATCATCAATCAATCAACCTGTTAGATACTAGTAATCATTTGACCTCATAAAATTTATAGATTAGGTATTAAGTCCTCGTGGGATCGATACTTTTTAGACTACTTGAACGATACGTGCGCTTGCGTTATACGCGTGTGTAAGCACCGGTCAAGTTTTTGGCGCCGTTGTCGAGGACTTATTTATCTTTCACTATTAGTTTTAAGGTTAGATACCTTCACTTGTATCTAATTTCTTTTTACTTATTGTTTTTGTTTTCTTATGTTTCAGGTTCTCAGAAACTTCATGAGACGAACCAAAAGCTTTAAACTTCGACCTCTTGACCCGAAAATCGAAAGAACCATCACATAGTTGAGAAGGGAAAGGCGAGAAGGCCAAGAAGCTTTAGTCAACATGGAACCTAAACCTTTGGAGGTTGCACCACCAATTCCCATTCGAGACAGAACCATTCCGTTGGTTGACAGACTCATTGCATGTATTGTACTTCCTCCATTACCAGCAAATGCGGGTGACATCAAAACATGCATTCAGATGATTCAGCAGTCAGTTCAGCTTGGGGGGAATACAACTGAAGATCCTGATGCCCACATCAGCAATTCCTGGAAGTTTGCGGCACTTTCAAATACACCCGACAAGCTGAAGAAGCAATGAGACTGCGTGTTTTTCTATACTCCTTAAAAGACGGAGCTAAAGCTTGGTTACATTCACTACCAGCAGGTTCCATCACAACTTGGAACGGTTTAGCCACCAAATTTCTTGCAAAGTACTTTCCACAAGCCAGAACTGGAAAGCTAAGGAATGACATCACATCCTTTGTACAACAAGACTAGGAAACTCTCTACGAAGCTTGGGAAAGGTATAAAGATTTGCTCCGGAAATGTCCTCACCATGAGATTCCAAAATGGCTTCAAGTCCAAACATTCTATAATGGACTTTCTGGAATAATGAGAACCACAATCGATGCTGCTGCTAGAGGAACTTTAATGGCGAAAGGAGAAGATCAAGCCTGGGACCTAATCAAAGAAATGGCCAACAACAATTCCTTGTGGCCAACAGAAATGAGCATGATCCAAAGAATTGCAAGAATTTATGAAAGTGGAGCCAATACAGCAGTCAACGCCAAGCTGGATAAGATATGCAAATTTATGGAGACTCTTACCACTAGATCCATAAGTTCACCATATGGAGGAGCACCAGAACCAAACCAACTTGGAGAAACGGTGAATTATGTCAACAATTTCAACAGACAGGAGAACAATCCATATTCCAACACCTACAACCCAGGGTGGAGGAATCATCCCAATTTTTCATGGAGCAACAATTCAGGGCAAAAGAACAATCCACCACCTGGATTTCAACAGCATAACTATCCACCACCTGGATTCCAGTAACAGAACAAAAGCTATGAGCAGGCAAATGAACCAGGAATAGCAGAAGTGCTGACTCAGTTAAAAAAGTACGATTTTATGTTTCAGAGCCAATCTGCTTCCATCAAAGCACTGGAGAATCAAATCAGACAACTGGCTAATTCTCAGAGTTACATATCGCCAGGTAATCTTCCCAGCAACACAGAACCAAATCCAAGGAACATAGGAAAGGAGCAGTGTCATGCCATCATGTTAAAAATAGGTATTGAAATCAACAAAGATGTTTGAGTCAAAACAACTGTTGAGGAAGTTCCAAAAGAAACAAAGGAACCGATGGAGGAAAGAAAAAGAAGCAAAGGAAAAAGAACGGATCACTCCACCTCCACCTTTTCCTCAGCGTCTTCAGAAAAACAAACTGGACAAGCAGTTGCTGGGTTCCTGGAGGTGTTCAAAAAGCTGCACATCAACATTCCATTTGCAGAAGCCTTGGAACAAATGCCCAGCTATGTCAATTTCATGAAAGACATTCTTTCACAAAAATGGAGATTGGGAGATTACGAGACAGTAGCATTGACAGAAGAATGCAGCGCCATCATTCAGAGGAAGCTTCCCCCAAAGTTAAAAGATCCCGGCAGTTTCACCATTCCTTGCATCATAGGAGAACATAACTTTGATAGGCCTTTATGTGATTTAGGTGCAAGTGTTAACTTGATGCCTTTTTCTATTTTTAGGAAACTGTAAATTGGAGAAAAAAATGCCCACTTAAGTCTCTCTATAACTTGCTGATAGAACGCTCGTATTTCCAAGAGGCGTAGTTGAGGATGTGCTGGTCAAGGTTGACAAATTCATTTTCCCAGTAGATTTTTCTTTCTTGATATGGAGGAAGACGCAGAGAAGTGTCAATCATCCTCGGGAGACCATTCTTGGCTACAGGTCGAACCATTATTGATGTACAAAAATGAGAATTAACCATGAGGGTACAGGACCAAGAAGTAACATTCAATGTTTTCAAGGCCATGAATTTCCCAGATGATGAAAAAAGATGAGGAGGAATGTTTCAGACTTGATGTGATACACAGTACCATTCAGAACTCCAATGCAATGCAAAGTTCTATTGACAAACTTAACAAACATATCAATTGCCTGTGGAGCCTGGCGATAAGCGTCTTTTGTACTGAAAAAGCCAATTCTTGCACTACAAGCACAGAAGAAAAAAAGTTCCACCAGCTCAACGAATTTGAGGAATTTCACAATCAGCATTTTAGGATGCCAATTGTACAAAGAAAAGGCAAGGAAAAGACATGATGAGAAGTTAGTACGGATACAACTGGAACCAGGGCAGAATGTACTATTTAACAAATCAAGGGTGAAATTCTTCCCATGGATGCCAAAATCACGGTGGTCAGGTCCATTTGTGATCACCAAGGTTTTACCAGATAGAGCCGTTGAGATAGGTGATCCTGACTCCAACAAAACATTCAAGGTTAAAAACAAGCGTGTCAAGCACTACTGGGAGAATCATTTGAGCGACAAAAAGAAAGTGTCACACTATCAGATCCAGTCTAACGTTTGAGAAGTCACGTCTAGCTGTCAACGTTAAACTTAGCGCTCTCAGGGAGGCAACCCATGTAATTTTTGTATATATTGTGATTTGGTGTGATTTAATTTTGTGTGTTTAGTTTTTTCAGATTAAGTCATTTCATTATGGAAGAAACTCTCGCAAATCTTCGCAAGCAATTTCCTTCTCTCCCTCAAAAATCTTTGATGAAAGTCTACAAAGCTCGTTTGGAACGGATGAGGTTACTGATGATCAAAGGTATTCCTACTGACATTCGTTGGATTATTGAAGCATGGGTCTGATTGGTAGGTGAGTCTTCTAACTCTTTTATTTCACATCTGCCTGGTTTAGGAAGAAGCACATATGCTAAAAAGAGAAGAACCAAAAGAATGTGTGTTTGTTATAAATGTGCTCGTATGTTTTGTGATACTCGTTGACGTTCTTTAGGAATGGTGTCTGATAACGGCGAAGATAAGATTAATTTCATTAGGGATGGCTTGAGTAATGAGTCTTTGGATGATATATCTAAAACTCTTGAGACGCATCCCCGTGGATATGTGTATCACGAAATTCGTATGTTATATGCACAATTTCAAAAAGAAAGACAACAATTAAGTCTCGGGAATCTGACTCAAAAAGACCATGTTTGCCAATTTATAAGAAAATTGGATGGGAAACTTGTCCCTGACGCATAGACGTCAATCAAGCCGCTAAGTTTCTTGTACATATTATATCTCTTTGTCTTTTACTAATAATTGTAATTTGTTTTGTTGTTTTCTTTTATTTTCTCCGACAGGATCCATACCTTTTTGACTATCACGATTTATTTTACTGTTAACTAATAATTGTCATTTGGCAGGTACTAGTGCTATTATTTTACTCACTCTTTTCAGGTGTTATAAATTCAACTCATCATTGCATTTTGAAGACATCCAGAGTAAAACATGGAAGCCACTTCAAGAAGACGAGTTGAAACATATGTGTGTTTTGTGGTACTAGTGTTGGTGTTAAGCCACAATACATAGAAGCAGCACATGAATTGGGTCGAGTCATAGCTGCAAGGAATATGCACTTAGTATATGGCGGAGGCAATCTTGGACTAATGGGGATCGTTTCAAAGGCCGTACAGGAAGGAGACAGTCACGTTTTGGGAATCATCCAAAACCCTTGGCGGAGGCAAATCTTATTGGACCATCAAACGGAGATGAATTGATCGTGCCAGGTATGTCTGAACGATTGGTAGAAATGATTAACTGTACTGCTTTTAATGCTATGCCAGGTGGCTTGGGTACATTGGAGGAAATTTTTACAGTGTTATCTTGGGCAAACCTGAACATAGACTAGAAACCGCTTGGATTGTACAACGTTGAAGGATTTTATGATTTTCTTTGTGTGTTTCTTGATGATGCTCGGAGAAATGGGTTCGTGTCAAAACCTATGAAATAACTCATCTTTACTGCTAGAACTGCTCCGGATCTAATTGACCAAATCTTAGCCTATGAACCACAAATTGACCATATCCTTTCAAAGATAAATTGGTCCGAGGACGATCGTGGTAAGAGACGTAGGATTAATCTGGATCTTAACCTTTAACTTTTCGTGTAGAATTTCAGCTAACCAGGTACTATCTTCTAAACTATTCTTCTACTTTTTAAGACATTAGGGACAATGTCTCATTTAGGTTTGGGGGAGGGAATTAGTTGATTAGTATATTAATTTTAGTTATGTGTTGTTTTTATTTTTAGTCAACATTTTTTTTCGAAAAATACAAAAAAATTGAAAAAATTTCAAATATTACAAAAATATTTTGTGTTTTTGTGTTTTTATTTTGACTAAAAATGTGAAATTGGTAAGAGATAGCTGAGTAAGGAGTTTCCACTCCTGAGATGTATCTCAAACCTATTTCGGAACAAGTTAATTTTTGTTTATTTCCTTTTAAATTATTTAATTTGTAAACTCTCCATAAAACTTATTAAAATGGATCTTCATATGCTCAGTTGGCAGGTATTAACAATACGCATGGTAACATACGGTCATGAGCTAAAATTGAAAAGTTTGTAATATTCAGTGCTCTAGTTTAATTGGAGGAAGCATCACAAAAAGCAATGGAGTAAAAAAAACGTCTGAGATCCGAGTTATTAAGTCTATAAGGGTGTTTTAACACCTAGTGCCCTAAAACCAACTGGTTTGGGAGTCACTGGCCCAAAGCTCGCTACATGGATCAAAGATGCTGCAAAAATATATATATATATGAAGTCTGAATAATTAAGTCCGTATGGGTGTCTTAACACCTGGTGCCCTAAATCCAACTGGTTTGGGAGCCACCGACCTAACACTCACTACATAGACGGAAGGTATTGTATATAAATAAAAAAAATCCAAAATCAAAGAAAAAATCAGAAAAATCAGAAAAGTTATTCCATTGCTACAAAAAGGTGTGAATTCTGGTAAAACTTTAGGACAAAAATATTACTCTCTTATCAACTGCACTTATGATTGTTGTGGGAAAAAATGAGTTGTTTAATATTTTGTTGGCTGTGTATATGGAGAATGGTAAATATAATCGGAGAATTTACTTATTCCGTAATTTATTAAGAAAGAAAACAACTAGTAACTTGGAGTGGAAGTTTCACATGATTAGTCAATAACTTCTTTATTCTCTTTTCGCTTGTCTTTTTGCTTTTGTGTGCATTAGTTTCACTACCTTTTTACTTTTGTAAAATGTTTGTGGGTATCATTGTTGTAAACCCTCACGAGACTATAACTCGTCCACTAGGGACACCTAGGGGTTTAAAGGCTTGTTGCATACGCTAAATGCAACCATGATCCCTACGAAAGTGGCTTAGTTAAATTTTATTTTAAAGATATTTATGTTATTTTATTCTATGTTTTGCTCGAGGACTAGCAAAATATTAGGTTTGGGGGTGTGATGAGTGGTAATTATATCATTATTTCCCACTCATTTGACCTAATATTTTGTATAGTTTCTTGCGTTTTGTGAATATTTTGATGTGTTTTGTGCTATTTTGTAGATAAATAAAGTTTCAGGACTCTCTGGAGGTGATTTGGGGCCAAAACAGTGAAAATTGGACAAAAGGGCATTTTGGTAATTTTTCATGTCACAACGCCTAACGTGCGCCGAACAATGCTAACGTGCGCCGGGTCCACAAGTCAGAATCTGAGAAGTTTGACTTTGCTAATGTGCGTCGTGCCACGTGTCACCATCACAGCGGATCTACTAACGTGTGTCGTGCCACGTGTCATCATCTTAGGGTGCCGACAGTCGCCATCGCCATGTGTCGCCACATGTCTGCCACGTCATCATCCACATCACAGGTTGACCGAGTCAAAGTGCCACGTCATTGCCACGTTATCATCAACCAATCACAGCGTGCCACGTGTCACAATCTTATGGTGCCGACAATCCCTTTCGCCACTTGTCGCCACGTCAGCACAATTATTGAATCAAATTATCCGCAATCGCCACGTCAGCAGATAAGAATCTGAACCGGCCAATCACGTGTTGACACTTCATCGCGTCACGACGTAAGAACAAACTTTGGCATCGCGACGTGGGGAGCTTATTGGGGCCTATAAATAGAGCTCGAAATTTTAGTTTCAAATGTACCTTCCTCTATGAATTCTCTGATGTAAATAAGGAGTTTTCTATCTTGTTTCTTTTAAATTTTAGTTTTGTAATTAATTTTAATTACGTTCTGTAATAATAGTAATTTACTTTTTTTTACTTTTACAGTTTTTACTATTCAACCATTAGGAGGTAACTTCTCCCTGCTAAGGTGAAAGGTAATTCTTTTACTATTGCTATTTAGATTAATCTCCCTTAAATATAATATATTCACTATTTAAAATTTGACTTAAAAAGGATACCGCTATATTGGTCGGTTGGTAATTCATTTTAATTTGGTTTAAACCTGACTAATCAAGGATACCGCCAGATTGGTCGGTTGGTAATTAAATTTTATTACCGCCTATATGGCAGGTTTATTTTGGTTCCGCCTTTATGGCTGGTTGGACTTAATTTGACTTAATCAGGTTACCGCCTATATGGACGGTTGGTAAACTAATCACAAGTTAATATATTATATTAAAGGAGATATCTAAATAGTAAATAGTAAAAGTTGATCATTTTACCTTAGCATTTTATTTTATTGTAATTTACTTTTCAGCTTTTACTTTACCGCAATTACTCTTCAGCATTTTTACTTTATGTCTTTTACTTTCAAGTTTTTACTAACCCTAGTTATGTGTTGTAACTAAATTAGTTATCTGGGGTTGTGATGACTTTTAATATCACCGGTTTATAAAGGGTTATTATATAGTTTGGTTAATTTAAAATGTTTACTTATTAAGTATTAAGCTTAATGCGTCTTATTAATTGGCCACTAATAAGATTGATCTGGTAAATCTAAAATAAACTTGACAAAGGAATTTAAGGTTTCAGCCTTATACTTAATAGCCCACGATCTTCCTTGAGGATAGATAACCCTTTAATAGATTTCCTTACAGGATAGACATATACCTGTCGGGCGGGGGTAGCCATAATTGGAACTTAAACTTAATGAATCCAGGTAATTTGGTTGACATAGGCATATGGTTCAATTGGGTTATACTGGGTATTTGTGTCTCACCATCGACAGAGGCTTTCTCATAATTTCGTGTTCCAGGTAAGTAAACCGAAAAATTACGCAAACATAAAATAACCACTTCATCTTTAAAATGATATTGGAAGAAATCACAACCCTAGATAGTTTTTAATATTGAATTTTCTTAATCCGACTTTCGAACAATTTTATTTACTTTTTTAAATTTAGAATCATCACCATCATGCAATCAACCTTTAGATACTAGTAATCATTTGACCTCATAAAATTAATAGATTATGTATTAAGTCCTCGTGGGATCGATACTTTTTATACTACTTGAACGATACGTGCGCTTGCGTTATACGCGTGTGTAGCACCGGTCAAGTTTTTGGCGCCGTTGTCGGGGACTTATTTATCTTTCACTATTAGTTTTAAGGTTAGATACCTTCACTTGTATCTAATTTCTTTTTACTTATTGTTTTTGTTTTCTTATGTTTCAGGTTCTCAGAAACTTCATGAGACGAACAAAAGCTTTGAACTTCGACCTATTGACCCGGAAATCGAAAGAACCATCACACAGTTGAGAAGGGAAAGGCGAGAAGGACAAGAAGCTTTAGTCAACATGGAACCTAAACCTTTGGAGGTTGCACCACCAATTCCATTCGAGACAGAACATTCCTTCGGTGGTTGACAGACTCATTGCATGTATTGTACTTCCTCCATTACCAGCAAATGCGGGTGACATCAAAACATGCATTCAGATGATTCAGCAGTCAGTTCAGCTTGGGGGGAATGCAACTGAAGATCCTAATGCCCACATCAGCAACTTCCTGGAAGTTTGCGGCACTTTCAATACACCCGACAAGCTGAAGAAGCAATGAGACTGCATGTTTTTCTATACTCCTTAAAGACGGAGCTAAAGCTTGGTTACATTCACTACCAGCAGGTTCCATCACAACTTGGAACGGTTTAGCCACCAAATTTCTTGCAAAGTACTTTCCACCAGCCAGAACTGGAAAGCTAAGGAATGACATCACATCCTTTGTACAACAAGACTCGGAAACTCTTACGAAGCTTGGGAAAGGTATAATGATTTGCTCCAGAAATGTCCTCACCATGAGATTCCAAAATGGCTTCAAGTCCAAACATTCTATAATGGACTTTCTGGAATAATGAGAACCACAATCGATGCTGCTGTGCTAGAGGAACTTTAATGGCGAAAAGGAGAAGATCAAGCCTGGGACCTAATCAAAGAAATGGCCAACAACAATTCCTTGTGGCCAACAGAAATGAGCATGATCCAAAGAATTGCAGAGAATTTATGAAAGTGGAGCCAATACAGCAGTCAACGCCAAGCTGGATCAGATATGCAAATTTATGGAGACTCTTACCACTAGATCCATAAGTTCACCATATGGAGGAGCACCAGAACCAAACCAACTTGGAGAAACAGTGAATTATGTCAACAATTTCAACAGACAGGAGAACAATCCATATTCCAACACCTACAACCCAGGGTGGAGGAATCATCCCAATTTTTCATGGAGCAACAATTCAGGGCAAAAGAACAATCCACCACCTGGATTTCAACAGCATAACTATCCACCACCTGGATTCCAGTAACAGAACAAAGGCTATGAGCATGCCAATGAACCAGGAATAGCAGAAGTGCTGACTCAGTAAAAAAGTACGATTTTATGTTTCAGAGCCAATCTGCTTCCATCAAAGCACTAGAGAATCAAATCAGACAACTGGCTAATGCTCAGAGTTACAGACCGCCAGGTAATCTTCCCAGCAACACAGAACCAAATCCAAAGAACATAGGAAATGAGCAGTGTCATGCCATCATGTTAAAAATAGGTACTGAAATCAACAAAGATGTTTGAGTCAAAACAACTGTTGAGGAAGTTCCAAAAGAAACAAAGGAACAGATGGAGGAAAAAGAAGCAAAGGAAAAAGAACGGATCACTCCACCTCCACCTTTTCCTCAGCGTCTTCAGAAAAACAAACTGGACAAGCAGTTTGCTGGTTTCCTGGAGGTGTTCAAAAAGCTGCACATCAACATTCCATTTGCAGAAGCCTTGGAACAAATGCCCAGCTATGTCAATTTCATGAAAGACATTCTTTCACAAAAACGGAGATTGGGAGATTACGAGACAGTAGCATTGACAGAAGAATGGAGCGCCATCATTCAGAGGAAGCTTCCCCCAAAGTTAAAAGATCCTGGCAGTTTCAATCAAGTCCCAATATCATAAATCATGCATAAAAACGAGTAGAATACAACCAAATGAGGTGCGGAAAAACTCACATGGATCGGTAGAGATGCATCAAAGATGGACCAAATTCACACTTCATGTTTCTGCCTCCATCAAGCTCGATTTTGGGCCTTCTTGAACTGCAGTGGACTGCACGGTGGGGGCTGTTTTGATGCTCCAAAAATCGGCCATGAAAGACTCCATTGAAGCCCCAAGCTTCAAGCTTTCCAAGCTCACAAATTCGTTTCCCTATCACCATAATATAACCCATGTGTGTGCTAGCACTACTCTTCTTCATTTGCTTCTCAAAATTTCGGTCAAACCATAAAATTTTTCGGAAGAGAGAGAAATCGGCTCCAAGCCGAA
>SKCR01027071.1:0-54973 GCA_019454045.1 Zanthoxylum bungeanum | reverse complement strand
AAGAGAGACCACTACAGTGTGTTTGAAAGAGTATCAGCATCAATTTCTGCCGGGTATGGCATACTGGGGGCGAAGCCCACATCAGTTCAGTATCGGTTCTGTCGGGTATGGCATTCTGAGGGCGAGGCCCACATCAGTTCAGTATCAGTTCTGCGGGGTATGGCATTCTGGGGCGAGGCCCACATCAGTTTAGTATCAGTTTCTGCCGGTATGGCATGCTGGGGCGAAGCCCACATCAGTTCAACATCAGATCAGCCAGGTACGGCACTCTGGGTATGCAGATATCAGATCAGATCAGCCAGGTACGACACTCCGGGTATAGAGACATCAGATCAGCCAGGTACGACACTCCGGGTATGGAGACATTAGATCAGCCAGGTACGGCACTCCGGGTATGGAGATATCAACTGCGACACCCTAGGTACGGGGTTAGCATTCAGATATTTGTGGCTCTCTAGGTACGGAGACGTCACCGCGACACCCTAGGTACAGGGTTAGCATCCAGACTTTTTTGGCACTCTAGGTACGGAGGCGTCACTGCGACACCCTAGGTACGGGGTTAGCATCCAGACTTGTGGCACTTTAGGTATGGAGGCGTCACTGTGACACCCTAGGTACGGGGTTAGCATTCAGATATTTATGGCTCTCTAGGTATGGAGGACATCACCGCGACACCCTAGGTACGGGGTTAGCATCCAGACTTGTGGCACTCTAGGTACGGAGCGTCACTGCGACACCCTAGGTACGGGGTTAGCATTCAGACATTTGTGGCTCTCTAGGTACGGAAACGTCACCGCGACACCCTAGGTACGGGGTTAGCATCCAGATTTGTGGCACTCTAGGTACGGAGACGTCACCGCGACACCCTAGGTACGGGGTTAGCATCAGACTTGTGGCACTCTAGGTACGGAGGCGTCACTGCGACACCCTTGGTATGGATTCAGACATTTGTGGCTCTCTAGGTACAGAGACGTCACCGCGACACCCTAGGTACAGGATTAGCATCCAGTCTTTGTGGCACTCTAGGTACGGAGGCGTCACCGCGATACCATAGGTACGGGGTAGCACTCAGACACTTGTGGCTCTCTAGGTACGGAGACGTCACCGCGACACCCTAGATACGGGGTTAGCACTCAGACAACAACAACATCACTGCGGCACTCTAGGTACGGAGACGCAACCGCGACACCCTAGGTACGGGGTTAGCACTATCAACTCAACACAGCATGCGAACCATGTGGGAGTTGGCGAGCCAGGTAAGTAAAAATGCATTGCACGTACTTTGATAGGATTGTCATTGTCACACACTACACAAGTCCCATCAAAGTGGGGGCGACTGTAGGCATTGCATTTTTGCATATCAGCCTGATGATGAGTCTCGTATGGAGGCAACTACTTCTTTAGTCATGAAAGTTGCGGGAAACGGATGTTGGAAAGGTAAAGTTGGAAATTAGAATTTTTGTTGGATTTTATCTGAGTTGTTTAGCTTCGGCTGCTTGTTGGACTTCCGTTTTAAAGCTTACCTAAGGCCCAAAACCCAAACCAAACCCAAAACACCCAAGTCAACCCAAGTCAAACCAAGCCCACGCCCAAGGAGGGTGATTCACGCCCATATGCTCTTTATTTAGGTATATGCACATTAATCACATGTTTAAATCAAATAAAATCCTTACCTAAATAAAAGAAATCAAATCAAATCCCTACCAAATCAAATCCAATCACAAATCCAAATTAGGAAATCTATTCCTTATTAAGAAGATGTCACCATCAATAGAAATCCTACTCCTAGTCGTATAAGGGAAACCTCATCTCCTTTGTCTATAAAAAGAGGCCTTCACCCCCATTCATAGGGCTAGCTCACATATCTCTCTCACACGCCCAAGCCCTCTTGTTCACGCCCAAGCACCTCCTCCAGGCCTCCATTGCCGCATACAGAAATCCCCAAGAAACCCTGCATTGCCGTGAATCACCACCCACACTCTCATCGCCGCACAAACCTGCCATACATCCCCCCTTCTGCCGCACCTTAGCCACCCTCACAGCCCTAAACAAGCCTTTAAAATGGCCCCTAACACCCCTTCTGCCGCAAAACACCTCAAAACACAGCCCCCAATCACACGCCCAAACAGCCCCGAAAACCACTGCACTGCCTTGCAAAACTGCCGCACTTCACCCCGCTGTTCTGCCCAGTTTTTGTGCGGTTTTAACCCATCAAAACAGTCCCCGAAACACCCTAAAACTGCAGTAAAAAACTGCACAAATACCCCCAAAAAACCCCTCAAAACCGCAACCCTTTTAGCCTCCAAAATCGCCCAAAACAGTCCACTAATCGACCAAAATAGTGACCTGAAACGCAGCAGCAAAACAGCAGTAAAACGGACTTAAAACAGCAGCCCGAGCATCAAAACAACAAGGAAAAACAGTGAGCAAATAAATCGGAAAAGTATCGGATCATTCGCCTTTCCAAAGGACGTGTAACGCCCTTTCTTGAGACAACAAAAGAGGTTAGACCTGAGGGCACCCTTTTACTTATCTTCTTTCATTTTATTTATTTATTTTTGATATATAATTGCATGAGAGTCGTTTGAGGCATGATTTGATTGTTGGATGAGCGGGACATGTGTTCCCTTTTGTGGTATATCGGATGGAAACCCGGACGTAAATTCCATAGCCGATTCCGAATGGACGGTAGTATGGTCTGCACTCGGGATACAATGCCACGTACCACTTAAGACACATGCATCTCGTCTCATCCAAATTTGTATTCGAGCATGATGTAGTTCTAGGTTGTTTTTATATTTTTAAGCATGTCTTAACTTAGTTTCGTTTTTAATTTCAAAGCATGATTATGTTTCTTCTTTACGCATGATATTTAATTTAGTTTGTATTTATGTTTAAGTCATTATTTGTTTGTTTTGGTTTGATGGCTTAATATGTTCAATGTGTGATATTGCGTGTTTATTGTTTAAGGACTTATTTTTAAGCATGCGAACTTAGATTAGGAGTTAGTTAGACGGAAGCATCTTAGATCTAGGTGACACTTGAACATGATTATTGATAAGATGCGGTTGATTTATTGCACGAACTATATCATCACAATGACATAAGTAAGGGACCATTCCGAACCCAACGGTTTGAGGTCTTCCCGTGCGAGGGGTGAGTGCGGCCTTAAACCTTTGTCCCCTTTCACACCGGGTGGCGACTCCATTATTCTCCGGTTTAGTCCCCCGCGGACTATTCCGTACTCTCAACTAGGCCCTGAGTCTAGAACAGCATGCGTCGTCAAGTTCTGTGTCCTACAGTAAGTTATAAAGGTAAGCTAAGTTATGATGGTTTGAATGTGTGCATGTATAAATAAATATAGACACGTTTGAATATAAGATCATTATAGATGGAATTATGACTAGAGTAGAGAAAAAATAAGAAATGCATATATGCATGTACATATGTGTGTGTGTGTCAAGACTTTCAGAGATTGAGTTGCAGTTAACCCCATTTTGAAACTTAAAGTATTTTTAAGAAAAGTTGTGTAGACGCTTTTGAAGAAAAGTATTTTAGAAAAGTTTTTACAGTTTTAAGTTTTGATTATGTTTTAAAATGTTTATCAGCAGTTTTACGTGATTTTCGGGGCATGAGGTAAAACCTCACCCCAGTATGTAACTTGAGATACAGTTGAATTGACGAATTTAGAAATATGTGCACATGTAGAGAGTCAGGACGACGGCTTAGGTTCGTGTACCTGGACTCTAGTGGTGGCTATGTCCAGTTGAGTCGTTTTCCTGGACATAGGACTCTACGTCAGTCGAGTCGTTTTCCTGGCGTAGGGCACCACCAGTTTCAGAGGCACCCAGTTGAGTCGTTTTCCTGGGTGTTGAGGGACGTCCAGTTGAGTCGTTTTCCTGGACGTAGTGCAGTTTTCAGGTTCCAGATTTTCAGTACATAGATTTCAGATTTTCAGTGCCTAGATTTCAGAAACCATATTTCAGAATACGGTTTTCAGAACAGAGTTAGAAACAGTTTTTCAGATTTCAGTTTTCAGTTTTCAGATAAGCCGCAATTGAGTTGTTGTCTTGGGCATCTTCAGTTTTTAGTTTTCAGATTTTCAGGATATAGACTTCAGAAATCATATGTTAAATAAGAGTTTCTAAAAGTATTTTTCTAAACATCTTAAACATGATAAAGTTTTATATAGCATCTACGACGTGCATATGGAGTTTGTATGCTAGTAACCCATCTGGGATGCATATAGTTTACATTGAAGCATGATAGTATGATTACATATATATATCTATCTATATATTGTGAATTGATGCCTGTGTGTAGTATATATTCACGTGGGAGGAACAATTGGTAAGATAATAGCTTATGATTTTATAATTGCAAATTCATAACTATAAGGTTGACCTTGTGTATAGCATGATGTTATTCAAAAGTATATATGTTAATAATGATTATGAGTTCTATGATTACTTAGAAGCAAATATTCAATTGAAGCTAGAGGCGATCCGATAACATATGTATAGATTACGTGGTTGGTGCAGTGGCAGTGGAATGAGTGTTGATTCATAAATAGCATATTAATGTGACCGATTTGATGATATTTCAATACAGTAAAAGAAAGAAAGTTAGTACAATTGTCTGATCTTTGACTAGCTTAGAGTATATAGAAAGATTAAGAAAAGAATCAGAGTAGCACATTATAAGTGTAATGGACCTAGTAGCTAGTTAGTAAAGTAAAATTTGATGAGTAGTAATCAGAAGTTACAATATGTATATGTGTGTTCAGACAAAAAAATCAGTAAGTAGTAGTATGGTAATTAATGAATAAAAGTCCTTCGGTTATATCTGTTTTGTAAATTTTTGCATGGTTACTTACTGAGTTCATATGACTCACACTTCTTCAGTTGTAGTTTTGCAGGTCAGTGGCAGTAGTCCGGTGAAGACTTTGAAGACAATGGATCACCTCAATTGTAGTCGAGAGAGCGTCGAGTCCTGGGTCAAGTTGTGGGTCCTCACGGCCCTTTGTATTGTATTTTGCATTTGTATCATTTAAATATGGATTATGTAATAGTGTAGTTGTTATTTTGAGTTCTGGCCGGAGGCCAAGTGTTTACATTTTGTTCTTGAGTTCAGGCCTGAGGCCTTGATATTGTGTTCCGGCCTGAGGCCGAGATTGTTGTGCTTTTTGTTGTATGTGGATGCTGGCTGCAGGCCAGGTTGTATGATGTTACGAATACATCATGCCGAATTTTCGTTAGGTTCAGAGGTTTATGGAGATGAGTTTAGCCTGTCTACTGCCGGTAGCATCCTGGCCTAGTTGGGATGTTACATTTATCATATAAATACAAAGAACATTTCTATATTAATATGATAACCTTCTGTATCTAATAGAAAAAGAGATATAATATTTACTACACATCCTTGTGCAACGTAGCAATCATACAAGAAAATTCTCTCATTCGGCAAAGGGATCTCGCATACTCCCACTACAACTACATCTAGAGAGTATCCACTCCTAAAGCGCAACTGCATCTCTCCAGGCTTCCGTTTCTTACTTTTCTTTAGCGTTTTCAATGAATTGCAAATGTGAACAGGATAAGAAGAATCCAAAATCCAGCTAGATATGACAACTTAACAAGCCAGTGAGATATCAATAACTGGAAAAATAAATGTACATGATGTAGATGATCTATCATTATTTATCTAGGCAATGTAGTAAGGACAGTCCTTTTTCCAGTGCCCGACTTTGCTACAGTGTGGCATTTGTCTTCAGACGCCCTCTTGGGCTTTGTTATCTTTCCTTGAGGTTGAGGACCGAAACCCTTCTTATTCTTCGCTTTCGTTTTCTTTCCCTTTGGCCAGGCATGGGAAGAAGTAGAGAGTGAAGTAGGTTTTGGAGGGCGAGTCAGTACTCCCTTCCTTAGGTCCTCTTCCGCCGTGATCAGCATCCTATGCAGTTCATGGTAGGAACATATAATCTCATTCATGTTGAAATACATCACGAATTGACGATATGAAGCTAGGAGCGAACCAATAATGATACTCCTACCGAGAATGTCATTCAGATGGAGATTATGTTGCCTTAGTTTTTCGATCAAGTGAAGAATATGCGAGCTCATAGCTTGCCCTTCATCCAGTTGTGCATGTAACAGTTCCATCGCAACTTTATGAACAACAATTTATTTTTGGTTCATAAACGATTCTCCTAATCATATTATACACATCTATCATGCCATAGTATTATTTCTTGAGTCCTGGTGCCAGTGAACTTAAGATGTATGATTTAACTTTTAAATCATTATCTTTCCAAGCTTGGAAAACTTGGTGTTCCTCCGGTGTTGCATCCTCAGACACAGTAAGGGGCAGCGGACCCTCGAGTACATATCCCAACTTTTCTAAATCAAGGACAATCCTTAAATCCAAATCCAAATCAATGAAGTTCTCAGTGCCTTTAAGTTTGTTCGTATCCAACATACGCGCAAACGAATTAGTCGATTGTGACACCATCGTAAATCTATCATATAGATTACGAAAAACGGTTAGCAGAAATTAAGTAGTTTTATATAATATCAAAAGCATTAACTAGATCATGGATTTTTAATCTAAAAATGACTCTTCCACTAAATCATGCAATACTGTAATCCCTAAACAGAATAGAGAGTTTTAATAATTAAATTAAATACAAATAGTGAAAGGTGGATCCCATGAATATATTTCAGTTCACAGCTTCGGCTCGTTCTCGCCTACGTATATTCATCAAGTAGACAACTCATTTTCAATCACTCAAAGCGACTCATGAGTTTCCGTTCCTTGTTGTTTCTCGTTGTGACATCTTTGGCACGTTCACTAGGAGGCGTACTAAGGTTAAACTCGTCAATGATAAACTCAAGCTACTTGCGTAACCCTGACAGCTTTGGCACATTCAAGATTCAGCTTTCGTTTGAATTTATCTAGTGTCAAATATACATCCGACATAAAAATTTTTTATATCGGCTACACCCTCACAACTTTGGCAAGTTCTCAGATGTAGTCATAGAAAATATATCCATAAATCGAATTGACAAGACGGACCATGTAACATGCATCAAATACATAATTAACATAAACCTTATTAACTAAGGATTTTCCGCAAAAGATGCTTTTACTTTATTTAATCAAATTAAATAACACATGCATACATCAGGTAAAGATTAAATTAAACATTGAATTTAAAAGGCATAATCATATTAGGGTGTCCAGAATCAGACTCGCTCTAATACCATTTTGTAGGTTATAGCGAAAATCCGGTAACGAAGCTGAAACGCGGAAAATCAAAATTTTTCGATTTCAAAATTTTTCTTATATCATTAAATAAACTTATTTATTTAATTACCCAATACCTAAAAATTGAAATTGTACATAAGAAATCAAATTTCTGGTAATTGTCGAATTTTCCCAATAGTTTATAAATTAATCATTTTAGTCTTAAATTGTCAAATATAATTTTGGATGATTCTAAATCAAGTCTAAAATGATTTCCAAAATGTTCAAAACATCAAAATCAAATTGCAAAAAAATCCCCAAATTTTTTTTATAATTGCCAAACACACCCATAATTTTTCGGTTTTGGCAATTTGGTCCATTTTTGTCCAAAACATGTCAAGATCCAGTCTAATCAACTAAAAACTTAATATGCATCATATACACACCATAATACATCAAATTTTGAAAATCCCCAAATCTAGAAAGGGTTAAGAACCCTAATTTTATAATTTCTTCAAATTGATAAATTTTACCAAATCAATTAAATCCAATATTTTAATTCAAACTTTACCACAACAAACAAGTCTCACCATCATGAAATAACTAAAGAACAATTCTAAGTCATCAATGAGTGACTTAGCAACTGTAGAATGTAAACTTGATTATCAAATAATCAAAAGAAAGCTTATGAAACCATTTCTAGCTTACTTTGAAACCATACGAGCTTTCATCTTTCAAACAAGTTCTCTGACATCCCAGATTTTTGAGATCGTTCTAGAAGATTTTCGGACTGATATTATAGTCTCGGAACATAATGATAATGATGAATAAGAGTTCAAGTGATGTCATATGGGTCGGAATAATATAAAGTGAAGAGTTGAGGCATCAGAAGACGCGTCGTTTCAAGGAATCAATTACGCGATATTTATTATACGCGTAAAGTTTACATTTTTGGTCACAGAATTGGCAAATGAACGCCGATCGAGTTGGTTTTGAACCATCAGACTCGTTTGTCCGAGACGAAAAACTTTCATGTTGAGCATTTTTCGAGAATCGCATCAGAAGGGCTTCGAATGGGCTGATTTTCTAAATACCCTTCCTAGTGGGGGTATTTTAGTCATTTTCGAAAATGAGATATTTATGATTTTATTATTATTAATATTATTATTATTATTATTTTTGCCTTTTACAAAAAAAAAATGCAAAGAGAGGAAGAGAGAGAGAGAACACGTGTGAGAGAGAAAGGGAGTCGCCGATGGCGATCCGGCCGGAGGCACGGCGGCGCACCGGTGCGGCTTAGATCGTCCGGTGATGGGGAGGCGGGAAAGAGGAAGAAACGGTCGCGCAAATGGGTATCTTGATCTCGGCTCATCGGTTCATTTCACGGCCCGAGCCACCTACCGAATTGAAGCCCTCGACGAGTACTACGAGTGTGTAGAGTCGGTTTTGCCGAACACCGGTCGGTTGCACATGAAATAAGGAAAGAAGCGTCAGATGAATAGTAACTCTTAATGAAAAGTAACTCCGATCGAAATTCCGATCGTACCAGCGCGTTTGTATGGCCGATGGGAGTCCGAATATGGCCTCGGAATTTCGGTACGACTCTCCGTTCAAAATTTCATGTTTTAAAGTGTATCGATTTAGTTTTGTATGATTCCAGTAAATCCGTAGTTTAGCGAATACCATGATTCGAATTGTATATAATATAATATGTTAAAACGATAAATATGGTAGAATCCAGGAAGAAACGGATTAGATTTGATCGATCCGGTAGAATTAGCGAGTTTTCGGTAAAACGAAGTTTCTCACGCGACCGAGCGTAGTTGACCGTAATCATGAGAATAGTATAAATATGATATTACGAGGGTAATTAGGTAATTTTGGATTAGTTCGGAGGGTTCGAGATGTTGGTGTTTGCTAAGGTCCCAAGATCATTAAACAAGCATGAAAGATGTGTGAATACTAATCAACGAAGTTGCGGAATACTCACATCGATCGGTTGAGCAACGCTACGATGAACAAAACTTGAATTTCTGCCTCCAACAGCACACGGCAGTGGGCTTACTGCAGTCCTCCAAATTCGGCCATAGGTGAGCTCCAAGCTTCGTCAAACGATTCCCTGCTCATGGGTGGACTTCCCTATCACCTTCGCATGTCTCTCAGAGTGCTAGCTCTCAAGAAATTTACCACAAATTTCCCACACTTGGCTTCCCATCTCACGGTTTTTGGCAGTGAGCAGCCTCTTGGGCGTGTGAGAGGAAGAAGAAATAGAAGAGAAAAATGGAGAGAGAGAGATTAAATGCGTAATAGATTTTTGGTAATTGATTTCTAAAAACATATACCAAATTTTTGGCTTTAAAAAGTCAAACCAATTAAAGCTTTCAATCACCTCCATCATCTCCCATCAAGTCACATCCATCCATCAATCTATCAAATCAAGTGACATGTTGTCACATCACTCAATCAATCAAATTGTCAAGTCACATCACTCAATGTCACAAGTGAATTGACGCTTGAAACGACTAGCGATTTGACACTTGATGCGACTAATGATTTTACACTTGATGCGACTAATGATTTGACGCTTTCATGCGACTAATAAAGGATCTATATCAGACGTAGTATACGTAGTATTGTGTATGTCGATCCAGTATCGGATTGTCACGTGCTAGGCCTAAGGCTGGAGCTGTGTCTGCCCCATACGAAACACATGTCGGATGTCTGGTAACTAGTCTCTATATCGGATATACATGACCTAGTCATAATATCCCGATGAATGTAGTACTTAAGAGCACCAGTACCGTATCCTACGTGACATCATCTCCACTATGACTGGAGTGATACTTCCGTCTTAACATCACACTCACACACTATGATTCTCAATAAACCCAGCATAGGCGTACACATAACCTGTTCAAGCCCTGGACGACCGCAACCAAAGTATATTGATTGTCGTAAGTATTAGCGGTGCAAGTCTCAAGTTAAGACCAAATACACTTATCCTGATTTCGGACTTCCATAGACACATAGTCATACTACTAATGGAATTCCGAGGGGGTCTATCCAGAGCGAAGCTGTTTCCGTACCATCGGTAAAACACAACCTCCTATTACACTTGCATGAGTATCCTATACCCAAATATATGAGAACTATGCTATTGTGCCCTCACAAGTCGCACAAGTGTAATACTAGTCTTTTACGTATTTATCGATGTCCAATCTCGATAATGCTCTAACTAGGATATTTAATGATTTATCCTTCGTGAACTGATACTGTCTCATATCATTCTCAATCCATGAAATAATCATAAGGACCTCTCATCATTTATACATCTACGTGATCTAATCACAAATGATAAGAGTGCAATCTCCTTTGTTAATTTGTACAACAACACCATGATCTGTACAAATAGTGACGCTATGGGTCATAATTGTCCAACACGAGACCCTTCCATAGCGTTTGCGGAAATTTTTCGTAAATTTTACCGCAAACGAGTAAAATGAGAATCTGAGGTATCTAGTGTTAGTGTTCCTAGAACATGCCAAGGATCTAATAAGCAAGAAAATGTGTTCATAAATTCAAAATAAGTTGCGAAATATACTTACAATGAACGGATTTGAGCTTTAAAAATTTAAGAAGAGATCTCCAAGATCCAAGCTTTGAGTGATGATTCCAACTCTTGAAGTGGTTTCCCTATCACCTTAGTTGATTTCTCCAAGTGCTAGCTTTGTTGATTTTGCCACAAAATCAAAGAGAGGAAGGCAAGAAGCTCACGCCCATTGAGAGGATTTTAGGGTTTCACATTTTGTTCCAAGTGTGTCAAGTGTGAGAGAATTAGGTTTGGTAAAAGGTTTTACCATTTTACCTAAACTAGGTAGTTGAGTCTTGGTTTTCCAAAAACCAAAACCATGTAGATAAAAAGCAAGTGGTATTGGCTTAAATGCCGACTACCCTCCAACTACCACATAAAAGTGGGCCCCATATTTGAATTCAAAATTCAAATATCTCTACGAATATTTGCCGCGGCTCGGTTCCGTTTAATCCAATTAAATGAACTTTCATCGCTAAATAATTAAATCCAATTTAATTAAATAACGTTGCCTCGCAAATATATTACGAACGTCGTTTATGAATAATTCTAAATTAATTCGTTCGTTCGTATTAAAGTCCGACTTTAATTTCGTAATGAAATCTAATTCATTTTAATATATCCGATATATTAATTTTAGCCCATACAAATAAATTAAATAGAAAAATCAAATTTAACTATTAAATTTATTCTACCGATTAATTCCAAATTAATCGCGTTCTCTCTCTTCCAACACATTTAATCCCAGATTAAATAATACCTCAATTAATTCAAGATTAATTTTCTCTCTCTTAATTAATCCCAGATTAATTCCAGTTTAAATCAACTGTCATCGGTGAATCTTTGGCAAGCGACCCAATCCCTGGATATGTTGGCAGTAAATACGGTCATCGGATTATCCGAATACGTGCGTACCTCGTACCACGTGCTTACCAATTTACAAGACATGGTTGGCTTCTAGCAAAGCACCGTGCCTACCCAATTATCCAGAAATATTCTTACTGGAATATATAATCTATGTCAGGCACAGTATACGTAGTATTGCGTATTGCGATCCAGTATCGGATGTCACATGCTAGGCATGAGACTAGAATTGTGTCTGCCCCGTACGAAGCAAATGTCGGATGTCTGGTAACTAGTCTCTATTATTAGATGAACATGACCTAGTCATATCATCCCGATGACTACAGTACTTAAGAGTACTAGTTCCGTATCCTACGTGACATCAGCTCCACTATGATTGGAGTGATACTTCCATCTTGACATCACACCCAATACACTACGATTCTCAATATACCCAGCAGAGGCATACACACAACCAGTTAAAGCCCTGGACAACCAAAACCAAAGCATATTGATTGTCGCAAGTATTAGCGGTGCAAGTCTCAGGTTAAGACCAAATACACCTACCCTGATTTCGGACTTCAATAGACACGTAGTCATACTACCAATGGAATTTCGAGGGGTCTATCCAGAGCGGAGCTGTTTCTGTACCATCGGTAAACAAAACCTCATATTACACTTGCATGAGTATCCAATACCCATATATATGAGAACTATGCTATTGTGCCCTCACAACTCGCACAAGTGTAATACTACGACTAGGGATATTTAATGATTAATCCTTCGAGGACTGATACTGTCTTATATCATCTTAATCCAGGAACTAATCATAAGGACCTTCTATCATTTATATATATAGGTGATCCAATCACAAATGATAATAGTGAAATCTCCTTGTCACATAGTTAATTTGTACAACTACACCATGATCTGTACAAATAGTGACGCTATGGGTCATAATTGTCCAACATCTAGTTAGTTCCGAATAGTATAGAAAGACATATTAGAGTAATAAAGCTTAAACCGTAGAGTCGGTGAGAACTTGAGTATTCCGAGAAAGTCCATAGCTTATTATAGATGAGTTGGAAGTTTCGCAAATAGCGATGCTAACCTTGTGTTGTTATTGTGTGACAGATCGGACCCGGATCACGGGCGTTCGCCTAGACAGGTAAGTAACTCATGCGGCGAATGCTTAAGAAATCTAATGTTGCTCGAAATTAGTAATATAACAAAGTCGTATATAGTTAGATGTATGAAACCTGAATATATAAAGATGAGTGTAAAAGAAAGTATTAGGTGTATCTATATACACATGTAGATGAAAACAAGCAGTTACCAGTATATATATGAGTAAAGATAAACATGAGCATGTAGAAGTAAAAAGATACATATGTAGGTATAAACTAGTGTATATATATGTATAGATAGAGCATATAAATGAGGTCATGATTATGATTATAATTAAATAAGACTTGGTTTTGGAGATTGTAGAAAACTACACCCTAGGGAATGAGACTAGTGTTATGAGGGAAAGTTTGTAAATTATGCATTATATAAGAACATTAGCAACATGAGTATAGATACGAGTATAAGGTGATAAAGAGCATAAACGAGTAGTATATGCATGGCATGAGAATATATAAAAGTTTATGACATGAGATTCTCGAGCACAAGTCGATAGTTAGAAAATGGAAAGTAAGTTTAAGAACTAAGAAATTAAAACTCGTATATGTTTGAAGTCTGATATAGTAGAAGAGCTTCGATCGTGTGTGTATGAAAATAAATTATGCTTTATATTGTTTGTGAGCCACCAGCAAGGTAAGTTATAGAGATAAGCCTAGTTATGATGGTATAAATATGTAAGTATACTGAGAATAGTATAAACGCATTAAATGTGAGATGATTCAAAATGTAAGCATATAAGGAATAGAATACATAATTCATTACTTTGCATATATGCATAAACATGCATGAACATAAGCATGAACATATGCATGAACATATGTGATAGTATGGAATAAGCATATAGTTAAGCATGGTTAAGGTAGAAAGGATCATAAGAAAGCATCTGCAGGTGTGTGTATGTTAAAGTTTTCAGCAGTCGAGCAAAAGATAGAAATGTTTTCAAAGATTTCAAATGTTTTAAAGAAAAAGTTTCCTTCCGGTTTTGAGATACAGCATATGGTTATATGGTTTTCGGGGCATGAGGTAAAACTCACCCCAGTATGTAACTATTACAGTTGGAATTGACGGATACAGAGAACATGTGCACATGTAGGGCCAGAATGGCGGCTTAGGATCGTGTACCTGGTCCCTAGTGGTGGCTACACTGCCAGTTGAGCTGTTGTCCTGGGTGTAGAGCTCTACGTTGCCAGTTCAGCTGTTGTCCTGGACGTAGGGCAACCACCGCCTCATAAATGCCGCAGTTGAGCTATTGTCCTGGGCATCGAGTACTATCAGTTTTCATAGATGTTGCAGTTAAGCTGTTATCCTGGGCATCGAGTATTATCAGCTTTCAGATTTTAGATTTCAGATTTCACACAGTTTTCAGATTTTCAGCGCCTTAATTTCAGAAACCAAATATAGTACTCGGTTTTCAGAAACAGAGTTTAGAAACAGTTTTTCAGATTTCAATTTTCAGTTTTAAGATACAGCTTTCAGTTTTCTTTTAGACACAGATCTCAGTTTTCAAGTGTAGTTTTCAGTCTTCAGATACAGTTTTCAGAAAGAGCTTTTCCAGAAAGAGAAGCAAGTAAAGTTTTCAGCAAAGAATTTTCAAAAAGAAACTTTCATATAATAGTTTTTCAGAAGGAGTTTTCAGAGAGTATCTTCTGAAAAGCATAGCATGTTAGAGTTTTATATAGTATACACGACGTGCATATAAATTATATATGCTAGTAATTCATTTGAGATTGCATATAGGTGATCCTCATGCATGATAGCATGATAGCATGATTTTATTTAAGATATATATGTGATAATGATAATTGTTTGAGTTGTATATTTTCTTAGAAAGAACATATTGTAGAGATGCTAGAGCATAATGATACGAAAACAAATGTATGGTTATACTAGGTTAGTGATAGTGGACTAACGTTTAAATGATAATAGAATTTTAGTATGACCGACTTGATGATATTTCAAGAAAGAAAAAGAAGAAAAGTTTTATAGTTGCCTGACCTAGACTAGCACAGAATAGACAGAAAGGCAAAGAGAAGAATCAGAATAGTACAGCAGAAGTGTGATAGATCATAACCTGTTAGTTAGTAAAGTAGAACTTGATATATTAATAAGAAGGAATAATTCAGACGTAATTAATAGAAGTTAAGGTACGTAGGTGTGGGTTCAGATGAAAAGACTAATAGCAAGTAATGTGGGAATAAATGGATATAAGATATTAAGTTAAATCAGATTGGTTAAAGTTTGCGTGGTTACTTACTGAGTCGTTATGACTCACATCACATCATTTTGTTAGTTTTGCAGGTCAGCAGCTGTCATTTAGAACCAGTAGAAGTTCGGTGAAGACTTTGAAGACGGTGGATCGCCCCAATTGCAGTCAAGAGAGTCCGGGGTTGAGTTATGGGTCCTCAAGGCCCTTGTCCTTGTATTTGCATTTGTATTTTATATTTATAAGTCATGTAATAGCATAGTTTCATTTTGAGTTCTGGCCAGAGGCCAAGTGGTTTATATTTTGTTCATTGAGTTCAGGCCTGAGGCCAAGTGGTTTATATTTTGTTCATTGAGTTCAGGCCTGAGGCCTTGTTGATGAATGCATTGATGTTGAGTTACCGGCCTGAGGCCGAGTTTGTTATGTTCTTGTTGTATATGGATGCTGGCTACAGGCCAGGTTGCATGATGTTATGAATACATCATGCCGAAATTTCGTCAGAATTAGAGGCTTATGGAGGTAGGGTTAGCCTGTCTCCTGCCGGTAGCATCATTACCTAAGCGGGATGTTACAAGTTCTTAACCAATTAAAACACAAATTTAAAGTATAGAGATAACATCCTAGCAATACATGTTGAAGCTAAGCATGTTAGAAATATTTTCTAAGTTGAAAGTGTTGGGAAATCTCTAATTCCCGAGGATCGAATAAAGCATAGAAACACATATGAATACAATCGAGGAAGTTACGGAATACTTACATCGATCGGTAGAGGTGATGCGGTGAAGAATAAAAATCAAATTCTGCCCTCCTACAGCTCACGGCAGTGACAGATTTGGCACTCCATGGATTCGGCCATTGATGTCCATTAAGCTCCAAGCTTTGTGATGAAATGATTTCATGCACACGGGTGGGTTTCCATATCACCTTTGTACGACTCCGGAAGTATGCTAGCACGTAGATTTTGCAACAAAATCATCACTTCATCCTCTCTATTCTTTTCGGCAGTGACCAGAAAACTTAGAGGAAGAACAGCCCATTTGGGCGTGAATGAGAGAAGAGGAATGAGAGAGAGTGTGTTGTGTGATAGATTGGTTGGTGAGGAGAAAGTGTATCATATATACTAAATCAATTTCCAAATTAATTTAGCAATTTATTTGCTTTCCAAAAGTCAAACAATAAAGCTTTCCAACAACTACAATTAATAACATCAATCAATCAATCAAAAATCACATCACTCAAAGTGACATGTGATTTGACACTTGATGTGACTAGCGATTTGACACTTGATTTGAGTTGTGTGCCGCTTCTGTTGCGTCGTAATTAAATCTAATTTAATTAAATAATCATGCCAAGCATAATTACTATTCACGTCGCTAACGAATTAATTCTAAATTAACTCGTTCGCCCGAATTAAAATCTAATTTTAATTCCGCATCGAAATCCAATTTCGATTAATATATCGAATATATTAATTTATCGATTAATTCCAAATTAATCGTTCTCTCTCTTTAAATGATATTTTATCCTAGATAAAATATCTCCGTAATTAATCCCAGATTAATTCTATCTCTCATCTAATTAATCCCAGATTAATAAAGTGTGAGTTATACTTCATCGGTGAATCTTCGGGAAACGACCCATGAGATCCCCGGATATGTTGGCAGTAAATACGGTTATCGGACTATCCGAATACGTACGTACCTAGTACTACATGTTACCAATTTACAAGACAATGTTGGCTTCTAGCAAAGCGCCATGCCTACCCAATTCTCCAGAAACATGCTTACAAGAATAAGCGATTTATATCAGGCGTAGTATACGTGGTATCATGTATGTCGATCCAGTATCGGATGCCACGCGCTAGGTATAGGGCTGAAATTGTGTCTGCCCCGTACGAAGCACATGTCGGATGTCTGGTAACTAGTCTCTATAATCGGATGAACATGACTTAGTCATACCATCCCGATGACTGCGGTACTTTAGAGTACTAGTATCGTATCCTACGTGACATCATCTCCACTATGACTGGAGTGATACTTCTGTCTTGACATCACACCCAATACACTACGATTCTCAATATACCCAGCAGAGGCGTACACAGAACCGGTTAAAGCCCTGTACGACCAAAACCAAAGTATATTGATTATCGCAAGTATTAGCGGTGCAAGTCTCAAGTTAAGACCAAATACACCTACCCTGATTTCGGACTTCCATAAACACATAGTCATACTAACAATGGAATTCTGAAGGGGTCTATCCAGAGCGAAGCTGTTTTCCATACCATCGGTAAAACACAACCTCCTATTACACTTGCATGAGTATCCAATACCCAAATATATGAGAACTATGCTATTGTGCCCTCACAACTCACACAAGTGTAATACTAGTCTTTTACGTATTTATCGATGTCCAATCTCGACAATACTCTGACTAGGGATATTTAATGATTAATCCTTCGTAGACTGATACTGTCTCATATCATCTCAATCTAGGAACTAATCATAAGGACCTCATATCATTTATACATCTAGGTGATCCAATCACAAATGATAAGATAGCAATCTCCCTTGTCACATAGTTAATTTGTACAACAACACCATGATCTGTACAAATAGTGACGCTATGGGTCATAACTGTCCAACAGAAAGATTTTTTTAAAAAAAAAAGACTTACAAAAATCAAAGTATTTTAAGCTTTTCTTCTTTGCCTTCAAACTTTTGTCTCAACTCTTTTGTGTTTGTTTTTGGTAACTTATGAACCTTAACCTAATAAATGAAATAAAACAATATATACTTACACCAAAATAGTCTTGGCCAAATTTGTGTGGTATTAAATATCTAGATTTTTTTTTTGTTTCATTAAAGTTTATTTTAATCAACTTACATATTTGATCATTACTTATTTCATGAAAATTCAACAAGTCAAATAAATCAACTTAAAGCATCTCCTAAAATATCCAAACTTAAGATATTTATATTTTTAATATTTAACAATTAAATAATTATTTAAATATATGTATTATATTTACTTTAAATATCCAAATACATATATATTTATAATATATGTCAAATATCACAATTTGATATTTAATTATTGTGTATTTAATAAAATCTATCATTAAATACAAATACACAATAATTAAGAAATGACTATTAGGTCCCATCGTATGTATTTTCGTTTAATCATTAAACGACTTATAAATAATCAGTATTATTCATAAAAATTTCTCTAGTGCTATACGAGTATATTTCATTAATGAGACTCTCTAGATTCAGGCATATCTGTTATGAAATCTAATTTTATGTCCATAATTTACCCACCTGTAAATTATGACGACCACAGATAAACTCGCTGAATCATACAGATCGAGATCATCACATATGTTTAATTGCTCTGTCATAGATATGCAGATATATCCCAGAGATAAATATGTAAACGTCGAATCCCTATATGGACAATCTCGTCGACGTCTCTATTAGCAATCTCTAAAAGAACACTTAGAACTCACTTCTAAAGTATACCACAGGCCCATGATTTTATCTGATTGCTAATCATATATGGATTACCTATGCTCTGTACAGAGAACTGACGGATCCTATCTCGACACGCACAGGACCCCAAAGAACTGTCCATACCCAATGGACAGACTGAGGTCTAATCTGAATAGATCGGTGACTTGACTACCATATAAGTGTGGAAGATGTCTCATGTGCCCACAGTGGTATCTCAAGTCGAAGAATCACAAATGCTACTCAACCCGAGAAGATTCTTATTGACGTTGGTGTACCATCCATTAAGAATCTTTGGTGAGTCGTTCAATGTTTATTCGCTATAAACACCTACACGTATATACGAGTCTCCAAGGCTCATGGTTCATTGAGAAACCATTGGAATCATATATTCCATTATACAATCTGTACCGGTCTCAACGGGTTTACTTTACTGACCAAGTAGTGTAAACCTTGATCAAGAACTGTCTGAAAATGATAACGTCGTGATACAACTCAATGTCAACTGCGACGTTTTTGCAACTATATCATGACTAATAATCCTAATGTCTATTACGTCTTTACCATAAAAGAAGATATATTATATTATAGAAATTGTTTGGCGCTCTGAGCACCAACCCTAACAATATTTAGGAAAATTTTTGAAAATTACAATTAGGCCCCTATCATGGGGCTTCCTCAGAAATTTATATTTTTGAAGCCTTTCTAATATAAATTTTGAAAAATGTTTAGCATGAAAGTGTTCGTCTCGGAAAAACGAGTCTGATGGTTCAAGAATCAGCTCAATCGAAGTTTGTTTGCTATTTTTATAGCTGAAACAAGAAATATTTATGCGTATAACGATATAATCAAAAATCGTGTAACCGATTCTCGAAACCACACTATTTCCAACGCGATAAATCTTCACTTTTAAATATTCCCACTTATTTCTAACACATGAACTCTTATTTTCGAATAATATCTTGTTCCAAAATGTTAATTTTAATTCGGAAACCTTCCAACACTGTTCCGAAAAACTAGGGATATTACATTCTCCCCTCCTTATCAAATTTCATCCTCAAAATTTCTCTATCCTTACTTCCAACTATTCAGAATTGAACATACATATGCTACATTCTTATCTGTATTCAGGAATCCTCTCGCGTTACATATTTTAAAAAGGCACGTATTTCATACATAATTACCATTCATACTACTTCAAAACAAAACACATCTAATCAAACATTTCATGCCATAATCAAATTAAACTTGTCACTTCAGTCCATATTCATTCATAGGAACTTGCTCAACCATTTAAAGTTCATTTATCATAGAAACGGAAAGGAACACGGATTCCATGTAGTCAATCAAATGCATTATCAGAACGAAGAATATAACACAGATTCTAGCAAGCGACCCGCTACCGTATCAAAATAGAAACATAATACGAATTTCATATTATCCATTTCGTTCACAATGTAAAAGGAACTCACTTATTTCACATCATATCATTCCATATAATGCATGTAAATGATATCAACATCAAATTTTACATACGTACATAGCTCATTGCATGTATAATTTTGTTTGGCTGACAACATAACATACATAATCATCACAATACCCAAAAGTTATGTTACTAATCATAATTTACATACATGCCCTCGTAATGAACATAATCTTTTATATCAACAAGTACATCCATTGTCCCAGCCAGAAGTGATAAATAATCCTACATGCTCTTATGATGTTGATAGTCTGAAATCTATCAATCTCTGTCATCATTATAATGGAAAACGTAAAACGATCTCTTTAGAAAACACATTTGAAAAACTCTTTTATTGTAAATAAAATCAGTTTCAAAATCCATCATCCTAAAATCATATCGAGCATCCAGCATAACGTAATTGGATGAAACATAAACAAGCGCCTAATGCCCAAATTACGAGCACATATCGGACAATGAATGAAACGATCCCTTATCGACAAGGTATCAGGTCAATCCATTTATGATGGATGTGAGCCTAAACAAGCACCACAACGGAAACATATGATGAGTCATAAATGTTAGTATCCTAGACATGCCACGGGATCTCTAAGCGTGATTCATGTGTGAATAAAATCAAAAATAAGTTGCGGATGACTTACATTGATCGGTTGAGTTCAACCAAGCTCATATGTGAGTATACATATCACCTTCATTTAACTCCCATATGTGCTAGCAATAACAAATGTAAGAATTTTGCTCTCCAAGAGAAGCAACAATTCAGCCAAGAGAGAGATGAGCAATCGGCTCAATCAAAGAAGCAGAGGCCATTCGGCCATCTTCAAAACAAAAACAAATTTGGCCATCCCAGAGAGCCTTTTGCTCTTTATAATTCGGCCATGGTAAGTGCCAAAAAAGGGGGCAGTGGCTTTTGTTCCCTTTTGAAAACCAAAAATGAATTGCTTTGCAAAAAAAAAAAAATTACCTTTTTGAAATTTCGGCCAATCACATTTATATTTAAAAAGTCAAAAAAACTTTTAAAAATGTAGGCTTTGACTAATTTCCTTTTCAAGTTATAAAAATAATAATGGCCACATTTTTCTTATGCTTTTTGTCGGCCAATGAGAGAAATTAATGGCCATTTGGCCTAGAGCAGTTTTTAAGGCCATTCGGCCAAAAACCAACTTAAGCCCATTCGGCCAAATGCATAGAGAGAGAGAAATTAATTTCCAAAATTAAATATGTTGAGTGTTTTATAAGATTCCACCAAAACCCATCACTTATATCTATCACCAAAAATGACTAATGATATAAGTGAAGTGGGCCTCACTTTAAATTCAAAATTCAAGTGCGCTTACTCAACACACTTCGGGCTCGGATTCGTTTAATCCGATTAAACGAATTTTCCATCGCAGCACAATTAAATCTGATTTAATTAAATAATAATACACAGTAAAATTGTTACGAAAATTGATTGCGAATTAATTCCAAATTAATTCGTTCGCTAAAATTAAAATCCAATTTAATTTCCCCGTTGAAATCCGATTTCAATTAATATATTTTTTAGCCCAATTAAATAAATTAAATAGTAAAATCTAATTTAACTATTAAATTTATTTTACTGATTAATTCCAAATTAATCGCGTTCTTTCCTCTCGACGAATTTAATCCCAGATAAATTCTCAACGCAATTAATCCCAGATTAATTCTTTCTCCAATAATTAATCCCAGATTAATTCTTACCGTAATTAATCCCAGATTAATTTTCTCTCTCTTAATTAATCTCAGATTAATTTTTTCTCTCATAATTAATCCCAGATTAATTTTCTTTGAGTCAAACATCATCGGTGAATCTTTGGGATGCGACCCAAGAGATCCCTGGATATGTTGGTAGTAAATATGGTTATCGGACTATCCGAACACGTGCGTACCCGGTACCATGCACTAACCGATTTACAAGACATGGTTGGCTTCTAGCAAAGCACCGTGCCTTCCCAATTCTCCAGAAATATTCTTGTACGGAATTCATGATCTTTGTCAGGCGTAGTATACGTAATATTACGTATTACGATCCAGCATCGGATGTCACATGCAAGGCCTGGGGCTGGAGTTGTGTCTGCCCCGTACGAATCATATATCGGATCACAAGCAACTAGTCTCTTTATGATCGGAAAGTCATGACCTAGTCATACTTCCCCAATGGCTATAGCACTTAAAGTACCAGTTTTGTATCCCTGCGTGATCATCATCTCCATATGACTGAAATGATACTTCCATCTTGACATCACACCCAATACACTACGATTCTTAGTATGCCCAGAAGAGGCGTACACAGAACCTGTTAAAGCCATTGACGAGCAAAACCAAAGTATATTGATTGTCGCAAGTATTAGCGATGCAAGTCTCAAGTTAAAACCAAATACACCTACCCTGATTCGGATTTCCCATAGACACATAGTCACACTACTAATGGGATTCCGAGGGGTCTATCCAGAGCGAATCTATTTTCGTACCATCGGTAAACAGAACCTCCTATTACACTTGCATGAGTATCCAATACCCAAATATATGAGAACTATGTCGTTACGCTTTCATAACACGCACAAGTGTAATATTAGTCTATTCCGCATTATCGATGTTCAGTCTTGATAATACTATGACTAGGGATATTTAATAATTAAACCTTTGTGGATTAATATTGTCTCATATCTTATTAACCTGGAACTAATCATAAGGACTTTTATCATTTATATATCCAGGTAATCCAATTACATACGATAAAAGAGCAATTTCCTTTGTCACATAGTTAATTTGTACAACAACACCATGTTCTGTACAAATATTGATGTTATGGGTCATAATTGTCCAACAATAAAAACATAAAATATACAACAAGCGTCGAGCCGGAAATATATCATATCGTATAATATCATAAGGAATATCGAAATATATAAGATCAAAATATAATTTTTTTTGAAATCATTCTCCCCCCTAAAACATAAATGTGTAAATCAAAAATAAATCTTTAATGTAAATTTTTCAAAATAAATAACGATCGTCCACTGTGAAGACGCGCGCATAGACTGGACAGTGTACGGACCATATAGATAGGGCAGTGGGCCAACCATTTTCTGATGGTCAGGACCCCATAACAAGCATCCCAGTAAAACCGGAACGAAACATAGATAAGCACCACGGAGGGTCAAAAATATAAAATCATCAAGTACCGTGGCGGAAATAGATTTTCGAGCGTTCGACGGAAATAAGTTTTACAATTTAAAAATATCAAAATCATTTTCGAACATCGAGACGAAAACATAATACCAAGCACTCCGATGGAAATATATCGATAAATCTCAAAACACGAAAACATGAATCAAACATCGAGGCGGAAATATTTTCTTTATCCTTTATAATCAAAATCAAAACATCCGAAAACTTCATTCCTTTCTTTTCTTTCCTTTTCTTTTCAAAATACTTTTATATCAAAAATCAAATACCAAGTTTCCAAAACATGGTTGAAATATCAATTCAGGATTCACACTATCAACATCACAGAATTTCTCGTACCTCAAAACATCTTAAATTCACATTACTTACTTATACATATATTTCTATAAAAACCTCATACTTTTGACTTAGTATATCCTTACACATACATATATTCATAGTACTGGTATACAAACATTTATCAATAATCTGAATCATCAATATCAATCAAAATCATAACACTTCATACCATAAATCAAATCAAATAATAAACATATGACCTATATGGTCTATGTGTAACAGAAAACTTACTCCGACGATCGGATAACCTGTAGCAGCAGTCACCGATACCCTAACCTTTGATTTGATACCACAACTGTAACACCCCGCCAGAGGCAAGGTGCTATCTGCATGAGACATAATTAACCCATCTTCATAAGCCTCTAGATTTACCGAAAATCCGGAATGATATATTCTAAAAATTGGACACGCTGGATCTCATTCTAGCATCAAAACAAACCTGAAATAAAATCATATATCAAAATAGACCTCAGGTCCAAACCAATACATCAAAATCATCACCTAAGGGCTATGTGCCCATATCATCTATCAACACTCAAGGGATATGTGCCCACAACATCATAAGCAACCATAACTTTAACTTATTAATACAAACCACGTTCTCAGTATGATAAATAAAATATAAATCAAATATCCTAATCTTCTAAAACTTTTCCTAGGACACTTGCGAGGGTGACTGTCGTTTGGGTGATCTACATCTCGAGCATGATTTTAGAGTTAAAGTGTTTGACCCTTTTGGTAGCCAACCTGCAAAACTAGCAACTGGTTTGGTGTGAGTTTCAAAACTCAATAAGTAATCATGTTAGTACAACAAACAAAATATTCAAGTCAATCAAATTAAATTTTTTTCAAATTTACTAAGTTATGACGAGTTCAGAGTTACCAACTTTTGTTATCATTTATACTTTATTCATGTCAAAGTTTCATATTTACATATCTACATGTGACAATCTTATAACTAACATTCAAAACATACAAAGCAAAACTCGAATATCATAAAGTATATCGTTTAACATCAATTGCACTATAAATATCCATATTTGAAATATCATCAAATCAATAGGTCAAATAAATTTTCTTCATTTTCAAACAAACTCTTTCAATTCAATGCAAACTTTCTTCAATTACGGTAGCCTCATAATGACTTAACATGCATGAATCATATGCATTCATACATATCATAACTCACTTCTCATATATTCATGCAAATATAATTTTTGAATTTTTACTCATATACGTACATATGATAACATCGAAGCAAACATACTTTACTATATCTTACACTCACACTAGTTTTCAAATCATTCATTCTACAATAACATTCACAGTTCACGAATATCACAAATTCTATCGCACACATATAAACACTCAAACATATATACAGTCATCATACAATCGACAACGAAGCATACATATGGCTGGTCTACACATACAATGCTCATACGGCACTCATTACCTATTTTAGAATAGGTATGAGATGAATTTCAAACGGATCCTTAACCAGCTCGACTAATATATCACGAGATTATCAACCAATTAAACATACACACATGCACACATATCACATGACACAAACGCATCACACGATCTCATATACACGTACACCTACATGTTAAACATTGCTTATCATACATATCATTATACATATACTTGTATACATGCTTCTTACTGTTCTCATATCCTTTACTTATCGATCAAATATACACTGTTTTCAAAATTCTTGCTGAAACATTATTACAGTATCTTATCCATTATACACTTCTATTCATTTTTGTATCTTGTCAATCACATACTTTTATCAGTCAGGAAACACTTAGCTTATTATCATATACCAATGCAAATATGCATTCCAATACTTACACACATACTTGTTCATTTACATATACATATACGTACCACTACACATTCATACACTTGCATACATAAACACATGCATAGAGACATTGAGCTCGTCAATTACTTCACTTTATAGCATATCAATCACTAAAATTACATACCTTTGGTGGTCGATTATTTAACCATACATAGTCTCGCATTTTTTCCTCAATATCATCTCTAATTTATTCTCGTCTTAACCTAAACACTTCAATTTTATATATATATATATATATAAAAAGAAAAATCAACATTCAGGTACTCATCGCATTGGTTACTTACCTGGCTTTGCGAGCACTCTAGGTTCTAGTCACATCGAGATTTCGAGGGTATATACGGATTTCAAATGATCCCACGAACGCGCTGGAATCGACGAAATTCATATCAGAGCTACTGTTCATAGTGGATCACTATTTATCTGAATTTTTTTTCCTCGTTTTATGTGCAACGGAGCACGAAATAGAATATCTATCACTGCTAACTTGTAGTACTCTTCGAGAGCTTCCATTTGATGGATGGCTAGAGCCGTCAAAATGAAGCGATGATCAGGGATTGGAATATCCAAGCCCGCACATTATCCTATCTTTTTCTCGCTGCTGACAGCTACCCCATCTTCAGACATGGGGTGACTAGGTGCACCCCCCGGGCCGTCAGTCGGTTGGTGGTGACCGCCGGGCCTGCCGACGAGCCTGAAGAACCCAAACGCATTTTGAGGGGGATAGGTTGACTTAAGGAATTTTGGTTTCTTATGCCCTTTTGTAATTAGGAGAGACATCTGGGTATTTATAGGAAAATTTTCAAAAATTACGTTCTGACCCCCGAAAATTATAATTAGACCCCTATCATTGGTCTTGCTCATAAATTTATATTTTTGAAACCATTCTGATGCACATTTCAAAAAATATTGAACGTGAAAGTTGTTCGTCTCAAAAAAACGAATCTGATGGTTCAAGAATCAGCTCAATTGAAGTTCTTTTGATATTTTATAGCCGAAATAAGAAACTATTACGCGTATAACGATATAATCAGAAATTGTGTAACCGATTCTCGAAACTACACTTTTTTCAATGCGATAAATCGTCACTTTAAAATATTCCCACTTATTTTATAACACATAAACTCTTTTTTTCGAACAATATTTTATTCCAAAATATTAACTTTAATTTGCAAACCTTCCAACACTGTTCCGAAAAACTCGGGATATTACATTAATGGTATGGAAATCATAGACTGAGAGATCTTTGTTTGTTATTGTTGAGATATATGCCCTAGAGCTTCATGTATGTGTAAACGAAATTATTCCTTTGAAATAAAAGATACATTATTCATTTATCAATTGTTTTAATGTAAATTGCGTATTATAATTTTCTAGTTTACCATTGATTACTTATGTGCCTTCAGGCTTAATGTATGAATGTCGTACACAAGAGAATTTAAGTCTGAAATTAGTAATATAAAATATTCCATAAAGAGCGAACAAAACAAGTGCTTTATTTGTGTTTTATCTATAGTTGCTGTCTATTCTATAAATGTATGGCGACCTTGATCCGGGATCGTTCATGTGATGACATGAGAATGAAGGCACCTTATATGATGTGATCATATAGGTCTGGATCCATATAAAAATGAATTTCTTATAATATATATTAAATTAAGAAATTCATTTAATCTACTAGTTGATCATATATGGATTGATCTGAATCCTGAGTGTACAACAAACTCCTACATGACAAGCTGTGTCCTTTGATTTACAAATGTGAGGTTGGTGTAGAAATCCAGACCAATAACTACGTACTTTCGGGACATAATTTGGTGTATAACTGAGGACGTTTTACATAAATATGGTGTTCACTTTTTTTCTTTCAAGAAATAAATGAGCATTTCTTTAAGGGTTGATTTGGTATTTAAACAATTAGAGTGCTCAAGTTTTTCTATTACGGATAGAAAGTTTAATATTCATAATAATTATGAATAAATCTTTCATTGGACAATTAATGGTACTTAAGGTAAAAAAAATTCGAGGTGTATAACAAACATTTTGACTCCGTTCTAATTATGAGATACTCTTGAATGGTCAATCAGTATGTAATGACTATATCGATGGACATCGACATAGTTCGTCTTATATATCATATCTACGGTAATGAGAGAGCAGCTTTAGATTTTTAGTGGAATAACCTGAAGTTAATAATTCATAATATTTAATTAAATAGTTTAATTAATAGTTCAGGATTATTGAAGCTCGGAACTGTAGGTCCACTTAGTCTATGTGCTAGCTCGATAAACTGTAGCAAATTAATATAATTGGATAGTCCAATTATAAACTTACATATGTTAATATGATGTCACACATGAAACTTATATTAATTTTAATAAAAAGTTTTTATTTGATATAAATGATTATAAGATAATCATTTAATAATTTAAAATTTATATTTATTGAATTATATCTTATTTATAATTTAATAAGTTCTATTTTGGAAGTGAATAGAATTAAAATAGTTATTTCAAATTCATCATTTAAAAATGGAAGTAATAATATGTTATTTTGCAACTTGATTATGTCTTTATGAAATGGTAGTTAAATCAGAGTCGAATTAGGAGCGCCTAGATATCCATGATTAGATATAATTCTTATGGTATTTGAATTATATCACTGTGTTTGTAAGTGTTATGCCTCAATCAAAATAATTAATTTGCTTATTAAGAAGGAATCAGTCATGTGTAGACCGGCATGCTTTATCTACTGGGACATTGTATAATATGAAGCAACGTCGATTGTAATATTGCTCATGTGTTGTTGGCTGAGACATCAAGTAACATGATTAGGGTCTGCTGGAGACATGTCGTGTGGACTCTATTCCTTCGAGGGACGTATGATGGACTTACGAGTCCATAAGCGAGCCTTGTGTGTAAGCTCAATTATCCAATGGTTGGAACCCTCTTTAATTGGGATTGGGTAGTGGCTCAAGATTTCATTATGATACAAGTCCGATACTTGAGCCTGAGAGATAATGACATTTAGATACTTAATCCAAATTTAACCGGTACAATCATGTATGTGTCCACCATGTCCAAAAACATGTTGTATCTGATCGGTTATGTAGCACTTGGTTTGAGGTTTTTTAAAAGACAAGGGAATGAAGAAACCTAAATACATTTTAATTACTTGCCTCCTCTAAAATCCCCATTTATAAGACCAACACATTGTTTCCGGCAGCTACACCCTATTCTTAAGGTATTGAACAACGACTGCCATTGTTTCATTTATTCTATGTTAAAGCAATTGAAGAAGCTATAATAATTATTACGATTGCAACAAGACGCGAAGGGTGAGATATTATCAATCTAGATCTGGTTATATTTATATAATCCAGATAAAAAATTATTTTGATCTCATCTCGTTAACTTTTTAGGTAAAAAATCAATTCATTTTATTTCACGTCTCATTAAATCTCATCATATCTTGTTAAATTCTATCAAATTTGAAATTTTAAGATATTTTGTTTGTCTCATTTCATACCATTTTTAAATTAAAAAAAAAAATAAAATATATCTCAAATCTAGCTGGAATTATGTAAAATTATATCCTTATTTGCGACTTATACAAAATATAGGGACGCAATTGTTATTTACCTAAGATTAACCAAGCAAATGAGTGGGCCAGCCTAAAACCCTTTACCCCCAAGATTTATCATAAATGCGATAGAGCAGGAAGGTGAAACAGAAACCAGTGGCCATTATTTTCATTCGTTTCTAGAGCAAATCATTTTGAAGGGGAAAAAAGGAAATGGTTAGAGTAGCGGCATGCAATTATCTGATTCCAGCCCTAACACTACTTCCAAATCCAATGAAGTCTTCTACTCTCTTCACTAAAAACGCAAACTTAATCGGCGTTTTTGGGATTGCTTCTAGAAGGAGATTTTCCTCTTCTTCAAAGATTAGCATGAGCTTGAGAGCAGGCATAGTTGGACTTCCTAACGTCGGAAAATCCACTCTCTTTAACGCTGTCGTAAGTCTCCCCGCTTTTACGACATCATTTTACTCTTTCTCTCTTAACGATGTCGTTTTATGATATTTTTGATTGCTTAGTGAATGTCTTGTCTTTTTATGTGGTATTGAAATTGATAAATAATAAATGCTTATCTTTGTAGGTAGAGAATGGAAAGGCACAAGCTGCTAATTTTCCTTTTTGCACAATAGAGCCGAATGTAGGCATTGTTGCGGTTCCAGATATGCGACTCCATGTACTTTCTGATCTCAGCAAATCTCAAAGGGCTGTTCCGGCTTCCATAGAGTTTGTTGACATTGCTGGACTTGTGAAGGGTGCAAGCCAAGGAGAGGTAACCTTCTGTTAGTTCTTGCGTTTATGAGTTTTAGTTTATTATTTCAAGCAAGTGATTTTTTTCCCCTTATTCTTGGAGATTACCTCTTCATGTATTAATACAATTTCCCTTTGCTAATTTGTTATTACAGGGGTTGGGCAATAAATTTTTATCACATATTCGTGAGGTGGACTCCATTCTTCAGGTTTGTCCTGTCCTCGTTCACATTGATGTCATTTCATAGCTATTATCGACTTGGCGTAATTCAGTAAGAGGGTTTTTTGTAGGAAGACAAGAAAGCATTATTTAAACAAGAAAGCATTGTTTGATCTAACTTGATGGCAAGGGTTTATTTGTTCTGATGGCATCATTCTAAATATGTATTTCCTCAGCAGCAGCCCAGTTGATCTTTCAATGGTCAAGAGAGATTGCTTTATCAGTCCTCTTTCCGGATTTAATAATTCATTTGTGTGTTTTATCCTAGTCTTCACTTATGCACAAAGCTTTTGGTTTGCATATACATTGGTTTATGTTGATTGAATTGGTTAAACCGTTGCAGCCTCTCTTAGAGCCAATTTTGCCAAAATTGATGTATTTGGGGAAGCCAATCTTAAGCAAATCATCGTTGAAAATCTTTAGATAGATTTTCCCCTTATCCAAAGAAGGTATAAAGGCTAAACTTTAGATGTGGAAGAAAACTTTAGAAGCCAGATGTGGAAGAAAACTTTAGAAGCTAAAAGCATCATACTAAGTAGGTTAAAAAATGAGCGCATGATATGTGAATTTAAGAAAGACCGTAGATGTAATGTGGCAAAAATAAGAATAGATGACCAACCAATCTCAAGAAGTGAGTGTTTTAAGTACCTAAGGTCCATCTTTCAGAAATATGGAGAAGTAGATTGGGATTTTACTCATAGAATTCAATCGAGTTGGAGGAAATGGAAATGTGCAGCTACGATCTTATGCGATTGCAACATTCTTATAAAATTTTCATAAAATTTACAAGGAAAATTTTATAGGATGTCTATGAGACCTGCAATACTTTATGGTACAAAATGCTTGGTAGGTGAAGCATTTACATGTCCAAAAAACGAGGGTAGTTGAGATGAGAAAGTTTAGATGGATGTGTGGATTAGGAGATATAGAGTTAGAAATGAAGAAATCGAGAAAAAAGTGGGTGTATCACTGATTTTGGAGAAGATGAAAGAAACATGACTAAGATGGTTCGGACATGTCCGACATAAACCTGTTGACGGCGGATTTTGGTCTCAGGGTAATACAGGAATATCACTCCAGAGACAATCCTCCATCAATAGTGAATTTGTTTGGTTATGGGGGACCAAAAGCAAACTTAGCAAAAGACAGATAAATACGCCAATCGACAAAGAGATTTAACGTGGTTCGGCGGATTAGATCCAACCTACGTCCACGGACACAAATCGAATGATACTTTATTACTGAGATATGCTTCTCTGATATCTCTTTGTGTTTACAAGTCTGATGATAATGATTCTGATCTTTTCCCCCCAGACCTATGCTTTCCCCCCTTATTTATAATAGTGAAGAAATCATATTCCTTCTCCTACAAGAATTTCCTAGTTTGAAATAATTTCCTTTTCCCATAAGGATTCCTAGTCAAAACTACCTTCACTTCCTTTATCCTACTAGGACACTGACTTATCAGTTTACCCTATGAAAGTAGGATAACTTATCCTTATATCCGTAGAAATAGGATTCCTTATCTTATGGAGCCCGCCTCGCCATATGCTCGGTCTTCATGAGGTCGGCCATAATCGTTATTTGAACTGAGAATGCTGCTGCCGATCTGATAATTGCCCGGTCATCTGAAATCAAGTGCTCGGTTACTGACCATAAAGTGCTCGGCCCTTTACTTTTTGGCACCTAGTGGTCGGGTCGGCATTAATGATCTTTAAGAAGGAAATTACTTTTTTACCCATGCCGTACTGTTTAGATATTGTAGTGCTTAAAAAAAACCATCAACATCTATCCCCTAGTTCTCGGTAACAACGAGTTTGCGAGTTGATGCCGGGAACTATAAAAAAAGATGGTGTGCCGATGAATCCGTCGGTGGACATTCCAGGAACCGCAGAGAAAAATGCCTTGGCTGCAAATCTGGTCCTTCCTGCCACCTTCATGTGCTCAGTCAACGAGGATCCCGATATCTGCCTGTGGAGAAAATGCTTTGCCCTTATGCTGATGACGATCGACTCGGTGGGACGTAACCCGACCCCGAGCTAAGAGAAATACTTGGCCCTGGGGGAATGTTACGTCTCAGTCCAATCAGACAGACTCGGTGGGATGTTTCCCGACCCCGAGCTGAGAGAAATACTTAGGGTCTCGGCGGAACGAATCCAGCCCTGAGCCGGTTGATCAAGTGGCCTCGGCGGAACGAATCCGGCCCCGAGCTGGTTGATCAAGTGGCCTCGGCGGAAAGATATCCAGCCCCGAGCCAGGTAATCTTTGGGACTTATTCAGAAGGGAAGTGAATCAACCTTCGAAGCCCTACCGAATCTGGCACGGGCGTCCCCTTGCCAGACCAGTGAAAAACAAAAACAAAATTATGGAAAATAGAATCAAAAGGTGGGGGTGACTTAGCACTTATCCCAAAGCAAAACGTTAAAGTGTAAATAACAGCACGGATGTCTCAAACAGCGTCCTGTCTGAGGCCTCCAAAACACATTTCTGAACCTTTCAATTCAGAGTCCCGGCAAACCAGGATTTGGATCAAAGAGCGTTTTGAACGGTAAGTGCACATCCTCTATACTTCAGGTCTCCATGGAGCCTGTGTATTGTTTGAGGGCTCCTCCTTACCACGCTGGAGCAAGTATACGCTACGAGGGCACAATCCCTCCTCGTGCTACACTTCTCTTGGATCCAAGTGATCGAAGAACTAGGGATCAGGAGAGTGCCCGAGATTTTAAGGGCATATTCCTCCTTATGTCCGGTGTCACTGGAGCAAGCAAACGTCACAGGGGCATAGTCTCTCCCCGTGCTATGCTTCTCACGGATCCATTGTATCGAGTATGTGAGGATCAAAGAGTGTCCGAAACATTAAGGGCATATTTCTCCTTATGTTCGGTAACACTGGAGCAAGCAAACGCCACAGGGGTATCATCCCTCCCCGTGCTATGCTTCTCACGGATCCATATGATCGAATAGGTGAGGATCAAAGAGTGTCCGAAGGATTAAGGGCATATTCCTCCTTATGCTCGGTAACACTGGAGCAAGCAAACGCTACGGGGGTATCATCACTCCCCGTGCTATGCTTCTCACGGATCCGTTGGGCAGGCTGGGTGAACGGGGACATATTCCTGCAGTTGTATTCACCGGTCTGGCCTGGTCGGGTGTCTCGTGTTGGCACTTCTTTCCTACAATTGTTATCTCGAGTTATCCCTCTTAAGCGTACGTCATAGGGTGGTCCTGCTCTAGCGAAGGGTCCGCGTGTTTCCTTATGCGTTCATCCCTTGATGTAGTCATGATCCTCCAATTTTGAATAAGGGTTTGGTGCCCTGGCCCCGGATTTGGTGCCCTGGCTAAGGGTTTGGTGCCCTGGCCCCGGATTATCCCTCCGTATTGAGTATGTCCCCGGAATTTTGAATGTGGTTTTCAATTTTAAAAAGGGCGGGTGGAAAAAAGAGAAAGTTTTATTCATATCCGGGGACCTACTGCCCTTCCTACAACTCTCTGCGGGACATTTCGAGAGTCTTCTATATTGAGCTCCTAACCCTTGTCGGGTTGTTTAGAAGAAATAAAGAAAAACTACTGGAAATATTTCCTCAACATCTCGGTGTTCCATGGCTTCCTTAACTGTGTGCCGTCTAGCTGTTCCAAAATATAAACACCCGGCTTTCCCACTTGGCACCTAACGATTCTTCCCCCGGCCTCCGAGTGTTTAAGGTGACCCTTTCAAGGACCGCTCTGTTCCGAACTCCTCCGGCCCCCGAGTCTGACTATAGTTTTTCCTTAACCGGTTGGAGTCCCCGGCCAGTGTCTTCCCTACTGCGATGATATTTACCTGTCGGTACTGTGCTCTCTGTCTGGCCGCCATAACTTCGTGGTCAATATAATTATTCAAATACCCATTCCGAGCAAGGTCTTCCATTTGTTCCCGCAAGTCCCGTCCATCGTGTGTCCCCTCAAATTATGATGTATGCAGTAGGATTTTTTATTCCTCTTATCTGGGGGGAATCTCCTGAGGTCAGGCTCTATCAAAAGGCATTTTCCTTGGATCTCCATGACGATTTGCCCTAGTGGTTTGTTAAGAGGAATGTATGCTTCTTCCCTGACTACATGGTTCACTTGGGTCGGGATTCCTCTTTCCTGGTCATTCCGAGGCATTGGCTTGAATTCCTTTCGCCTTGGGGGTGGTTTTTTGAACTCCCTGTCTGGCCTGCGAGGGGCTTCTGCTCTCATCGTCCTCTCTCTGATGGTTGTCCCCCTTCGGGAGATTTTCTCTTCGCTTTCCAATGAAACGAACTTCCGGGCTATTTCCAGAGCGGTGGCATAATCTGGTGTATCCTGGATCCTCAAGTGGGTCCACAGTTTTCCGACCCTTAGGGCCCCCTTTAAACTTTCCAAGGCCTCGAGAGACTCATATCCCCGACCTCGAGTACCATATTATGGTATCGTTCAATGAAAACCTTCAGGGGCTCGTCATCTCCCTGCTTCATGAGTCTTAATTCCCCAATCGTCTTTTTAGGGACGCAGACCCCTTTGAAATGCCGGACAAATGACTTCCTGAGTTGTGTGAAGCTTACGATGCTCCCTAGGGCTAGACTCCTGAACCATAGAATGGCTGATCCCCCTAAGATTAGGGGGAATACTTTGCACACGGCATCTCCTACTACCCCTTGGACTTCCATCAATAGGACAAAATTTTCAATGTGGGATTTTGGGTCGGTGTGGCCTTTGTAGGGTGTCATGGACGGCATGTTGAATCATCTTGGGAATTTTGCCGACCTTATTTCTTCCGTGAGGGGAGATTCCTCCTCATTGTCCCAAACATCTTTTGCGTCGGTCTTGAGGTTCACTCCCCACTTGGCTATCTCTTTCCTCACCCAAGATCTCATAGTACTATCTGTACTACTATGCCGCCTCTTGTGGCCTTCTTCATGTCTATTTTCCCGGGCGTGGCGCTCCTCATGACTTGAGGTTTCCCGTTTAGTCCCACCATACCTCCTATCTCCCTTTCTGGTGATGCAGGGGCTACCATAGGAGGAATTTGGAAACTGTCCTCCTTCTTCTTCTACCCACGTATCTTCTGTTTGTGACTCTTTTCCGACCACCATGGATTTTATCCCGTAGTGGCCTCTTCTCCTGGGTTCATCGTGTCCACTCATCTCTACAATCCTTTTTCCTTCTGCTACCTCGTCTCTTCTCCGACTGGTTCCGGCTTCAAGTCTCTCGTTGTTCATTCCTTCCATTCTCTCCAGTAGGTCCATCATGGATTTTAGAAGGGCTTGATTTTCCTCTTTATCTCTTCTCATGCTTTCTTCCATCTTTTCTATCCAATCCGTAGTTGAATTCCCTGATGATTGGAGATTTCCGCCTTCTGCCATCGTCTTACTACGCGAACTGTTTTTTGTTTCAGTCCCCACAGACGGCGCCAACTGTTGACAGCGGATTTTGGTCTCAGGGTAATACGGGAATATCACTCCCGAGACAATCCTCCCTCAATAGTGAATTTGTTTGGTTATGGGGGAACCAAAAGCAAACTTAGCAAAAGACAGATAAATACGCCAATCGACAAAGAGATTTAACGTGGTTCGGCGGATTAGATCCAATCTACGTCCACGGACACAAATCGAATGATACTTTATTACTGAGATATGCTTCTCTGGTATCTATTTTGTGTTTACAAGTCTGATGATAATGATTCTGATCTTTTCCCCCCAGACCTATGCTTTCCCCCCTTATTTATAATAGTGAAGAAATCATATTCCTTCTCCTACAAGATTTCCTAGTTTGAAACAATTTCCTTTTCTCATAAGGATTCCTAGTCAAAACTACCTTCATTTCCTTTATCCTATTAGGGCACTGAATTATCAGTTTACCCTATGAAAGTAGGATAACTTATCCTTATATCCGTAGAAATAGGATTCCTTATCTTCTTGATCCCGCCCCGCCATATGCTCGGTCTTCATGAGGTCGGACATAATGGTTATTGAACTGAGAATGCTGCTGCCGATTTGATAATTGCCCGGTCATCTGAAATCAAGTGCTCGATTACTGACCATAAAGTGCTCGGCCCTTCACTTTTTGGCACCTAGTGATCGGGTCGGCATTAATGATCTTTAAAAAGGAAATTACATTTTTACCCATGTCGTACTGTTTAGATATTATAGTGCTTAAAAAACACCATCAACAAAACCTTTGAGTGCTCCGGTGAAAAAAGGAGAGAAAATGGTGTTGCTAGCCATATGTCAAGCAAGGTCGGGGAAAACCTAAGTTGATATTGATAGAGACCATAAAAAGAGACCTATTTTTTATTAGGTTTAACGAAATAATGATTTTAGGTAGAGTAAGATAGCGTCAAAATATCCGTGTAGCCAACCCCACCTAGTGGGAAAAGACTTTGTTTGGTTTGGTAATCCAAAGGGATTTCTCACCTAAAATGACAAGAATTTAAGCTAGTTCAAATGTTTAAATTTTTGGAGAAAAGACTACCTGGAAGAGGAAAAGAAGAAAATAGACTTCATTTAGGGTTTTTTTAAGTCAGCATGAAAAGGATTCCTTGCGTAGATTATAAGGGGAACAAAAAATGAATTAGTGGAACAAGGCTAATGAAATATATTTCATTTACAATCACCTTTTCTTTTCCATTTCTTATTTGTGCTTAATCTTTCTTTACAAAGTCAAATCAGATAATCAAATAATTATAAATATTTAATCGGTCTGGAGAAATTCATGCCTCATATATTCTTCTTGAGTCTGTTTGGCGAACAGTAGTGCTTTCAGGCTTAGGCTATTCTGTGATCTATTTTGCAGTATACGTTATATTATAGGTCCGTAGTTCTTTCTTCCAGGTTGTGCGATGTTTTGAAGACAATGACATTGTTCATGTGAATGGAAAAGTTGATCCCAAGTCTGATATTGATGTTATCAACTTAGAGCTTGTCTTCTCAGATTTGGACCAGGTATTGTAAGCGGAACTTATTGTACACAGTTGTTATTTTATGAAAGCTTTGGGTTCCTTTTCAATGCTTTTTGATCATTTGGTTGCTTTCTCGTGTACGTTTTGGCTTTATCTGGACTATAAGAGTTTTGTACCAAGAAGAGGACTTAGATTTTTTTTTTTTTACTAGTTTTTTTGGGGGGGAGGGGGCCTGCGTGGCGCTTCTTCTTGTTGTATGCCTCGCATGTGATATCTGGACTCTAGTTTGATTTGCTTTTAGGTTGCCTCAATACCAAGTTACAATACTAGAAGGGAATCATAGCCATATTGGAACTCGTACTTTATGGATGATCCTGACTTATTTAATAATTCTCTGCCCTGTTTTATGTTTAAGAATAGAGGTTCTGGTTTTGGAATCATATTTTATGGATAATCTGACCTATTTGAAAATTCTTTAGTATGTTTTAAGTTTAAGAGCACAGTTTTTAGTGTTGCTCAGGTTTAAATTCTGATGCTTTTCTTGGCAAGAAACCCTGCCAGTGCATTAGTCATGCTTTTATCTCTAAATTCATTTACTTCAAAATTCATTATTGATAACCGTTATAACAGTGTTTGATATGAGTATCTGATTGATCTAAATCATATTTCCTACAAGAAATGCAGATTGAGAAAAGAATGGAGAAGCTCAAAAAAGGGAAGGCAAAAGATTCACAATCCAAACATAAGGTCAGATTGTTTTTCACTATTATTATTATTATTATTATTATTATTATTATTATTAATACTCTTAAAGTGGTCTGCTATCCTTTATTTTAGAAAATAGAAACTGGATTAGAGTTCACTATTTTTAATATATTGCTTCAACATTCTTTACTTTAGGAGGATGCAGAAAAGGCTGCATTGGGAAAAATTCAGCAAGCGCTTATGGGTGGAAAACCAGCACGATCTGTCACTTTAAATGATTTTGAAAGGGATTCTATAAAGCACCTTTGCTTGCTTACAATGAAACCCATAATATATGTTGCAAATGTTGCAGAGTCTGATCTAGCCAATCCTAGAAGTAATCCCCATGTCAGTGAAGTGATGAATCTTGCTTCTGACTTGCAATCTGGGATAGTAACAGTTTCTGCGCGGGTTGAGTGCTACTGGTTCTTAAGTTTGTAAATGGATATACTGGCAAAGTTAACTGAAAAATTGTTATTGCAGGTTGAGGCAGAACTAACTGAACTTCCAACCGAAGAAAGAGTGGAATATTTGAAATCTCTTGGCGTCGGTGAAAGTGGCCTAGGGAACCTTATCAGGGCAACATATAGTCTATTGGGGTTACGTACATACTTTACTTCTGGCGAAAAGGTGAGCTACATGATGTTGGACTTACAGGTCCTCAACACTGTATTAATTATTCTGTTAAAACGACTGCTTTCATGTGCTATGCAGGAAACAAAAGCGTGGACTATACATGCAGGTTGGCTTGGGTTCTGCTGGATGTTGATAGTTGATACTCATATACATCGTATGAGTATCAAGTGTTTTTTGTTATATATATAATATATATTTATTTTAAATGGCTCTCAAGTTGCTTCAAGCTTGAAACAACACCAGTGTCAGTAAGATATGAATTGAACAACTAGTTAGCTAGAATTTGTTTGGTGTGTAGAACTGTAGGAGAGACGGACGTTATTCTTAGTTATACTTCTTTCTTCCTTTTCATGGGACCCTTGATCCAGTGACACTATGGAGAAGATCTGTATTAATGCTGGTTAATTTTGTAATTTTCGTCTGAAATTTTACTTTATGCTGATTCAGGTATGACAGCACCTCAGGCTGCTGGAATTATTCACTCAGACTTTGAGAAAGGTTTCATTCGAGCTGAGACGGTAAGAATTTTAGTCTTTTTAGGTAGAAGTAGAAGTAGAACTTTTGATTGGCTTTGCAAGACATGACTGTAGTGTCTACATGTCCAATTGAGGCATAGGAAAAACCTAGTAATTTGAGTAGTTTTTTTTTTTGTGCGAATTTTATGTGCAATCCATTCTATTAAGAAATAGTGTCAAGCTTTTTGGTAGGCCATATTGAGTTAATATTTTTGTGAATGTAACTGAATTTGCTCAAGGTTTTTCACTTTTCTGGTGGTGGTTTATTGAAAATTTAGATATTACCACATCTATCTCTTAAGGGGTAAAAATAAAGTTGCGTGTGCATTAACAGCCATGAAATTTCACCAGCAGGGGTGCATTGCTTTTTTAAATAGTAGATGATAAAAAAGGAATTGTAGAAGGCTAGCATATTTTAAAGTGTTTGAATATTAATAACATAAAATGGCCTTTTGTGGCTATGAATATCAGGATGCAATTTAAATGACTCTTATCTGTTTTAGTTTGTATCACAATGACCAAGCCCATTTTGGTTAAAATTGTGAACTAAAACTGAATTATGGAATCAGTGGTGGTTTTTTTGAATGTTCATTACTATCTATTTTCTGGAATAACATGTTATTTTGTTTTAACAGGTGGCTTATGATGATTTTGTTGCTGCTGGTTCTCTTGCAGCAGCAAGAGAAAAAGGAATTGTGAGTTGCTTGCATTACCACTAGCATTTAGCATATTATAAATATTTTAAATGGAACTCATACATGTTGCATTATTTCTTCTCACTTGTAGAAATTCATATATATATGTAGCATGAATATCTTCTCTACTCTCTAGAATGATCAATATCTGAATCATTTCATATTGAAGGCTATTAATACTCCTTGGATACTTTATGATAAGCATTGGATACATGTTGATACCAAAAGCTTTAATACTAAAATAGATTTTGAAAATGTAACCAATATTGTCGGAGGGGCCCAATATGTGTATTCACATGGATGAATATTATAACATATTTTACTAGGAGATATGAACCCAGCAATAGTTTACTAGACCTGTTGGATGCCTCCTGTCCTTGTAATGCTGTCTTGTTTTTTTCTTGACCTGTTTATTATGAAGAAATGAGACTCAGTGGTTTTTAATGTGTGAGTACTTACATTCATAGTAATCATAAATGCCATTAACCTGGGATTGCATCGGGCATTCAAGAGAAATTTGATTTATTCATCGATGGGGAAGGATTACGTCTGCTATGTAATCCAGTCTCTCTCTCTCAACACACGCACTCACTCTCCATGTACACGAGTCATGCAGACATATAACCCATATCTACTCCAATAATAAGATTGCTAAAGCTAATTTTGGTTTTTTGCAGTTGAGATCTGAGGGCAAAGATTACATTGTACAAGAAGGAGATGTGATGCTATTTCGTTTTAATGTTTAACAGCAGTCTTAATCAAACAGAACGTATCATCTTGTTCATTACCCAATCAAGCTAGTGAACAATTGGCTCATTAGGCAGAATGGTGGTTTGGAATTTCGCTGCCTGGGTCATCTCCGAAGGGATGAAAAAGCTTATCGCAGCATGGTTACATGGTGAAGTATTCTTTCATTTCTATTTTGAAAAAGATTACAGATTTTGCTTATTCAATGAACAGCTCTTATGATTCATGAATTTATCAGTTGTATGATTGATTAGACAACTTAACATTTTAAAGGAGAGAAGAAAGAAAAACGATATGTTAGCTACAACTTATAATGCAAAAAAGGCGATTTAACTAGTTTTTTAACCCACCTATTGGGGTAGGTATCATGAGCAAATTCACATGCCAACATTACTGTTGAGGAATATAATTCCAATTTTGTTGAGATGAATAAATGAATTCAAAAGTATTAGACAATTCTCAATTCTCAAATTAATTTTTGGGTTGAGTTAGGTTCATGAATTTCAGCATGGTATCATAGATATATTCATGCACGAATGGGTGCACACTATCTACTCATGTAATATAGATCAGATAAAAAGATAGGCCTGCATGTAAAATTAGTATATGAGTTGGATTAAGCTCATGATTTTAACAATTACATTGAGTAGTATTAAGGATACAAGAATTAGAATAGATGTCAAGTGTTTTAGCAAGTACAAAATTAAGATCAGATGTCTGTGTCTTTATGGTCCTGCTTATTTAAATCTTCATTGATGTAGTAGATGTTTACCTTCTAAGCAAAGCTAAAATTCCCAGCTGTTTTCACTTAAAAGCTAAGCTGGGAACTAGCTTAATCTTTTCCTTGAAAATAATAATTTAGTACCTACATTCATTATATGGACAAAAATTATAAAAAGAGACTTAGATTGTATTGAGCTTAATGAAATATTAATATGGATACATGGCGTCAAAAAATCTATGCAACTTACTCTTCCAATAGGAAAATAATCATTTCCTTGGTTAAAGTTTAATGTGTGATACTTGTGGTTGAAGTTCAAAATGTGCATGAGTTTATACCAAATAGGTGTTTGGAGAGATGGTTTTATCAAAGTCAAGTTGGTAGGTTCAAACAACTTAATCTAGAATTTAATAAGGTAAAATTGGTGACTTCTTTTGTTAAGTTGGATGTTTTTGACTTTCTCAAAATTCATTAAACATTAATGGTGGTTCTTTGAACTCACTTTTAAGTATTTTACACTCGAGAATTACTTACCACATGCATAATAACATGATGGTGAAGAACCATTGAATTGAAGCTTTTCTATTAAAAAAATGGTTATAATTTTCTATTATATAATATATATATATATATATATAGTCTAAATAAGTTAAATGTAGTCCATTAGTGTTTTTTTTTTTTAATTTGGCTTGCTATTTGATTATATAACAACAATAATGATTTAATAAATAAAAACAATGACCCTATCTTCTCCAAATGTTCCAAATATCAAAAGAAACAGCAGATGCCACCAACATGCCCATCTGAATACTACTTGAAAATCAAATTCATATTCAACGAAATAATATAAAAAATAATAATAATAATAATTGAATTTGGTCGAGCACACAGCCACCATATATATATATATAATCATTCTATGTTAATTTTTTATTCATCCGAATCTACGCAAATATTTTATCGTGTAAATTTTTTTAAAATTTACTTGCACGAAAAAATATTAATATTTTACGTGTATTTGGACGATAAAAAATTAATATGAACCTGATGTAACCCTGACTCCATGTATATATCACCATGGGTTTAATTTGGTGTCAATAGATTTTATTGGCTCAAAATGGCCATGTGAATGTCCACGTGCACTGATTTGGTCCCTTAACCATAAAAGAGAAGAAACAAAACTTAGGCCTCCATTCCTATTCCTTTCGTTAGGGGTGGGCATCGGATCGGATCGGGTCAGATTCGATCCGATTCGATCCGATACTTATGTTTGGTTCGTTTGTCGAATTTCAGATCGAATCGGATAAATTTGATAACGATCGGATCGAATCGGATTTTATCCGATTTGATAACAAATCCGAATCCGATAAGGAATCCGATTTGATAACGGAATCGAAATCCGATAGAGAATCCGATTTGATAATAAATCTGATAGTATATTCGATTTGATAACAAATCCGATTTGATAACGGATCCGATTCGAAAAATTTATCTGAAAATTTATAAATTCGTAACAATTTTATCGAATCGGATCGGATAACTTAAAATTCAAATCAATTTTATCAAATCGGATCCGTTATCGAATCGGATCCGTTATCAAATCGAATCCATTATTGGATTTTTTATCAAATCAGATTCTCTATCGGATTCGAATCCGTTATCAAATCGGATTTTATCCGATTCGTTAAGTATTCGAATCGGATCAAACAAATCCGATCCGATCCGATAGTTATCGGATCGGATCGAGTTTGATAAGACTATCAAACCTTATCGGATCAAACAAACTAATACTAATCGGATCGGATCGGATTCGAATTTGATCCGAATCCGATAATGCCCACCCCTACCTTTCGTGTTGTTGCTCCCAATTATTATTCAGCTGTGAAATTTCTAAGCACAACAAATTGACAAACTTTTTTTATTATTCATATGAATAATATCAGTAATATTTTAAGTATAAGTTGGTAGTTTGGCCTCACAAAAATATTGAATTTCTTATCGAGTGATTTTCAAGTAGATTTGTTTATCACCCACAATAAATTATGAAAAATGAAAACGGCAATAAAATAAATGGTTGAAATTGCCTTTGTGATGGGAGCCAAAGGTTAAGAGATCAATTTCACTTTTGACCAATATTAGAAAGAAGTTCTTTATTTTTGTGTTTTTTTTGTATTAGTGCAAAATATGATCCTCTTCTGTTATTCTCTTTTGACATAATTTGTCACTTTAAATCATGCAATGAGACAAATCGAAATGCATATTTAATCATGCCCATGGATAAGCAGTGTTTTAAAATCAGTCATGAGTATGGTTTGAAAACCTCCTCAATTTTGTTATTTAAAAAACTGTTCAAAATCAGTGAATGGATCCGATTGTTTGTTTGTTTTTTTTTTTTTTTTAATTAAAAGAGTAAATAAAGTCCAATCATTTTTTTAGCTTAATTTATTTTATTTTAATGTTAGAAATTGATAGAATTAATTATTCTATTTTTTTTTTTATATGTTAAGTGTTATACATATATATATATATTAATTAATTAAAATTATTTATGATATAGACGGTTCAATCAGTCAAATCAATGATCTACTGAATTTTTTAGATCAACAGTTCAATTATCGGATTGATTTTTAAAGCATTGATCTTATGTGAAAACATAAGTATATTAAAATATTAAATTATGACACTGTTCAATTATTATTATTATTATTTTTTTAAAAAAAAGAAAAATGTTGGTTCTAGCAAAATTAGACCCCACAATTTCTAGCATCGGAAATAGATGACATTGCAATTTCATCCACCACCTTCTAAAGTACCATTCTCCTCAATCCTGAGTGAAAATAAAGTCTCCCATCTTTCTCATCTCCTCCAAAAATATTATTTTCCCAAGAAAATTCTACAATGAAGAGGATCAATTTGATACTAGGAAAATGCAAGAGCTTGTCAAGGCAATTAGGAAGATCATCTTCATATAATAGCTTAAGGTCCAAATCAACAAGAGATGAAACATGGGGTGGTCATCAAATGAAGCAATTTGTTGAATATGAAAATTGTGAAACAATTTTTGTTGGTAGCAGAAGAAAACGTTATTTGAACCACCCTTTGTTGAATGCACTTGTTCAAAAATCAAAGCAAAAGCATGGGGAGTTTATTTTGGTTAGGTGTGAAGTTGTGCTTTTTGATCATCTCTTGTGGATGCTTGAAAATGCTGAGCCAAATCTCATTTTGGATTCATTGGAGGAATTTGCTCATCTTTATGCCTTATGATTCATCATCGATCTTCAGCCGTTTGATCTTCATCAACAACTTTATCATTGATCATGTGTACGCTAGTAAGGTTACTCTTGTTTTAATGGTTTATTTCTTCCATTATTGTTCTTCTTAATATTGTTCAATGTATTATTATTTTAATTTCTAACTAATTTGGATCAAGTGCCTACTGTATGTGATTCATAGGGTTAATTTGGGATTGATCCTTGGACAATAAAATTTTCCAGATTCTCCATCTATATCTTTTGTAAATCATTCAAATTTTTATTACTCTCGACTCTCAATAATAATAGAATTGTTATTATTTTCTTATCCATTTTATTTTTTATTTTTTATTTTTTATGTTTTATTTTTGAGGTGTAGGATTTCCTTAAAACCGGCCTTTCGAAGATTTTTTTTTTTTTTAAATACATATTTGATTTGATAATCCCAAAAAATATTTCCAGAATTATATTGTCAAAATACAAACTTCTGATCAATGTCTTTAACATCTTTCCAACATAACAACGACAAACGGACTAACGGAGCCGTTTTTCAAAAAAATTTGAAAACACTTGAACCTCCTACTGAGTTTTTATTATTTTACGAAAATAATACTTCCCTTTTTATGAATGAACACCAAGATCCCTTTTTATTAATACATTATATACACGTAATACTTCTGTTAACTTATGCATGATTTCTTGTTCCATTAAAGATTGATAAAAGAATAAAGAACAACTTGTAAAAGAGTTTTGAAAGTGTAAAATTTTATTGTGAGAGTTTCTGATGCGCATTAAATGTGATATGATATCACTAATATGTAATTATATTAAATATAATTATAATTTATTTGAAAAAATTATTATATTTTAACATGAATGATAAAAAAAAAAAAAAAAAAATTTATTACATGAATAATATCACCGTTATATTCTAGAATTTTGTATCCTTAAATCCCTCATCATCTCATAGTAATAATAATATAAGCTAAAGCTCAAATCTCTTGTATAATTTTAATTTTACGAAATAATATGACGGATATATTTTATTGAGGTGTTATTTATTTTTAGATTATAATCATAGATATTAAGCATTTTTACTAGTTCCGACTTACAGTTATCGTGCTAAATTATAATTTGCGACTCTTTTAACTATTAAAATTGAAATAATGCATAATAATTTAAAGGGAATTATCTTTTTTTCACTTGATGAAGGGGAAATACTGTTTTCCACTAAAGTTAGGAAGAATTCCCTTTTCGTTGTTTGTAAATTGTTCCGTTTTACACCATTCCGTTAACGGAGTTAAAAAAATAATAATGTCATAAGGTAATTCTGTAATTTAATATTGTTGAATTGAAATTATTATGAATAATGGAAAATTATCATTTTTCAACCCCTGATTTTTAAAAGTACACTTTGACTCTAAAACCCTGAAAATGTTCCAAAATTTCAAATATGCTTTGTTTTCCTCAATTCATTGTTTCACTTGGTAGGGTTAAAATCACTAGAAAATTCACCAAAAAAACAATATTTTCTCCATCAATAGCCTTTGAATTATTCTCTTTCCACTCATGATCGAGACTAAAATCTCGTATCCATTCGACGTCACTCTATTTAAGGGTTACGGTGGTGACTGCTTCCGGATGATACATTGTATGCATTAGCGTACATTAATTTATGGAGTATATTGCATTATGGGTGTTTTACATTAGAACTGCATTATATTAATGTTGTACAGCATTTGATGCTACACTATACTATATTATATTAATGATATTATTTATTTTTTTATTAATGTTTAGTTATTTAATATTATTATTTATTTTAAATACATTATTTAAATTTACTAATAAAGATATAAAAAAACTTTATTAAATAAAACAATAATTTATTTTTTTAAATATTTTATAGTAAATAATAAATAAATAAAATTTATATAATAAATTGAAATAATTAAAATAATTTGATTTAATTTGATTTTTTATTTAGTAAATTTTAAATTATTACATCACAAACTTAAAGTGATTAAAATAAATTTTATACTATAAAAAATTATTTTGTATTAGAAAAATATTAATTATAATTTTTTATAATTTATTAATAAATATTACTATTTATTTTCCTAATAGAGAATATATATATATATATATATATATATTATATATATATATATATATATATATATATATATATATATATATATATATATAATATATATATATATTATAATAAAGGAGAATGGTGGTGGAGGAAAGAGAGTGTATCCAACGGCTCTCTTTATTTGGCTTAATTGACGGTACAGATCATTTCATTGATAATTAGAGGAAATAGAGTGATTGATTGATGTAAAAGGTCAAAAATTTTCAAATTTTCAAATTAAAAAATACAAAGTTAAAATAAATCATTTAAATAAAAAATAAAATCGTTTAATTATATAACACCGTGGCGTAGGCACAGGCAAATACTGTAACATCGCGCTGTAGGCACGGGCCAAATACTGTAACACCGTGCCGTAGGCACGAGCATCATTTAATTAAAAAATAAAATCATTTAATTTTGTAACACCTTGTCGTAGTCACGGGCAAAACCTAGTATATATATATATATATATAAAGCACACATATTTATTATTATTATTATTTTTTTAATGGTGGAAAACTATACAATTTTGAAATAACGTGTGGATATTGGAATACTTTCAAAAACTTCGAGTAAAAATATTCTTTTGACCATCATCATATGGAAAAGAGATAATTTTCCAAGGGCAAAATAGATTTTTTATTAAATCTGTTAACTTTAACCAATGGTCTTAAAAAAAAGTGGAAAATAAAATAATTTTTAAACATCATGTGGAAAAGAGAATATTTTCAATTATTTATGGAAAATAGTACTTATCCTATTTATCACATAGAAAAAAGATAATTTCCCTAATTTAAAATTCTTTTAATACTTGAAAATAACATGAATCATATGCATCAAACCTAAATTTTGACTATCAAATTTGAAATAAAAAATAATATATTTGAAATCACTGTATTTTACTATTAAATTGAAACAATTGTTAGTTTCTAAGACCTGCCACAAGATCCTAAATGTGATTTATGTGTGAAATAATCAAGAAAGTGGAGAAATCACTTACATTGATTTTTGGAGAAATTTCAAAAATTTCCTTAGGATGAAGCTCCAAGCTTGTTGTATGTGTTGTTTATTCCTTGGGTGAGTTTCCCTATAACCTCAAACAACTCCTCCAAGTGCTAGCTTTGTAGAAAATTTTGAAGAAAAAATTTCACAATTTTGAGAGAAGTTTCGGCCATGCCTAAAGGGAGAAGAAAGTGAATAGTTTGTTGTTACTAAAAATTGGTAGTTGTGTGTGATAAATGCACATAATAAAATAAGCCAACTACTTCCATCAAGTTTTGACATTTGATGTAAGTCAAGTGGTCCCCCACACTTTTAAATTGAAAATTTAAGTTGGCTTCTCCAACACACAATTAACTTGAGCCCTACTAAAGTCACGAGCAATTTTATTGGGTTTGTTTAATTCCGAATAAATGAATTTTCCATCATGCCATAATTAAATCTAATTTAATTAAATAATTATGTCTAGTAAAATTACTACGATAGTCGTTTTTGAATTAATTCTAAATTAATTCGTTTGCTCGAATTAAAATCCAATTTTAATTTTTTATTAAAATCCAATTTTAATTAATATATCTGATATATTATTTTAGCCACAAATAAATAAATTAAATAGAAAAATCGAATTTAACTATTAAATTTATTTTATCGATTAATTCTAAAATAATCACGTTCTCTCTTATACACGAATTTAATCCCAAATTAATTCTTACCGTAATTAATCACAGATTAATTTTCTCTCTCAAATTAATCCCAGATTAATTCAATTTGAGTCAAATTTCATTGATGAATCTTTGAGAAGCGATCCAAGAGATTCCTGGATAAGTTGCCAATAAATACGGTTATCGGACTATCCGAACACATGTGTACCCCGTACCATATTCTCACTGATTTACAAGACATGATTGACTTCTAGCAAAGCACCATGCCTACTCAATTCTCCAGAAATATTCGCCGAGGAATATTATCTGTACTGGCGTAGTAATACTAATATTATGTAATGCGTAATACGATCCAGTATCAGATGTCACATGCTACGCCTAGGTCTGGCTATGTGTCTGCCCCGTACGAAGCATATATCGGACCCCGAGTAACTAATCTGTATAATTGGGGAGTCATGACCTTGTCATACTATCCCGATAGTTGGAGCTTTTAAGAGTACCAGTTCCGTATCCTGTGTGACCATCATCTTCATATGACTGAAGTGATACTCTCATCTTGACATCACATCCAATACACTACAATTCTCAGTAAACCCAATACAAGCATATACAGATCCTGTTAAAGCTCCAGACGACTAATAATAAAGTAAACTGACTGTCGCAAGTAATAGTGACGCAAATCTCAGGTTAAAGATCACATACACTTACCCTGATTCGGATTCCCATAAACACATAGTCATACTACCAATAGGATTCCAAGTGGGTCTATCCAAAGCGAACTGTTCCCAGTCCAACGACTAACAAAATCTCTTATTACACTTGCATAGTATCTAATACCTAAATATATGAGAACTATGTCGTTAAGCTTCCATAACACGCACAAGTGTAATACTAGTTTATTCCACATTATCAACGTCCAGTCTCGATAATACTATGACTATGGATATTTAATGATTAAACCGTTCGTGGATTGATATTGTCTCATATCTTATTAATCCGATTTAATCATGGGACTTTTATCATTAATATATATCCAAGTAATTTAATTATAATAATGATAAAATAGCAATTTCCTTTTGTCACATAGTTAATTTGTACAAAAACACAATGTTCTTTACAAATAGTGATGTTATGGGTCATAATTGTACAACAATCTCCCACTTGGCCTATAGCCAATCACTCAAGCATGTAACACCTGAACTATGTAAATGTCGCTCAAATCTTTGCTGAGATATAGCCTTTGTCAGTAGATTTGTAATTGTAATATCCCGCCTAGGCCAGGATGCTACTGGTAGGAGATAGGCTAAACCCATCCCCATAAGCCTCCGAATCTAACGAAATTTCGGCATGATGTATTCGTAACATCATGCAACCTGACCTGCAGCCATCATCCAAGTACAACAAGACCACAACCACCTCGGCTCAGGCCGGTAACTCAACATAAAGGCCTCAGGCCTAAACTCAAAGAAGAAAACAAATACTTGGCCTCTGGCCAGAACTCAAAATTTAAAACTATGTTGTTGCAGTACTTATAAAATGATATGCAAATACAAAAAAAAAACTATAAAAAGGGCCATGAGGACCCATAACTCGACCCAAGACTCCATTGACTGCAGTTGGGGCGATCCACTGTCTTCAAAGTCTTCACCAACTGCTGCAAGTTAAAGAGACTGCTACTAACCTGCAAAACTAACAACGAAAGTGATGTGAGTCGTAATGACTCAGTAAGTAACCGTGCAGAAATTTACAAAATAGATATAACGATCTAATCCATTTCATTATCATATTGCTAGTTACTGTTCTTTTGTTCTGAACACACACATACAACTAACTTCTGGTTATTACAACCTTATAACTCCTCAAGTTTTATTTTATTAGCTAGCATCTAACGTCCATTACACTTATACTGTGCTGCTCTGATTCTTTTCTTAATCTTTCTGTAAGCTCTGAGCTAGTCGAAAATTAGACAATTATAGTAACTTTCTTTCTTTCTTTTACAGTCTTGAAATATCATCAAAATCAGTCAAATAAAACTTATTCTTTCTACCAAACCTTCATCTTTAACTGTCTTACATTGTATATGCTATCTCTATCATTGATATACTTTACATGCAGTTAATTAAAATCATTCACATAATAGATCACTACATTACTATATACATGTGCAAATTACTATTTTCAACTCAATAACACCGAACATGTATCTGAATTCATGTTGTCATACACTACTATTCACAAAGGTTAATCTTATATAAACATACAAATTGTATCATTACTAACCACTTATGCATATAAATGTAGCAATGCCATCATGCATGAATATAAGCTATATATAACCCAAGTGGTATCTGATGTGTATGATTGATATGCATAACTCGTAAACTACTTTCTACTTAAACATGCCATATGGTTTAGGAACTACTTTTTGAAAACCTTTTCTGAAAACTCATATTAAGATCAAACTTACTGAAAACCTCCTTCAAATTTCTAATTTCTAGAAACCATTTCTAAAATCTGTTTTCTGAAAACTGTAAACTATAATCTGGTTTTCGAAGACTATAAACTGAAAGTCTAAAAGCTGTATAAAATCTGAAATCTAAAAGCTCCAAATCTGAAAGCTGTGTTTGAAAACTGGAAACTTTATCTTGAAACTATAAACTGAATCTGAACTGTAATTGTGTCTGAAAACTGAAAACTAAACTTTCTCTGGATTTTGTGTTTCTGTCTGAAAAACTGGACGTATGAGGGCGTTAAGTATCGCCGTCCCCCCATACGCCTATCTGGAGGCAGAAGTGCAAATCTATGACTTTGGGGCGTTACGTATCGCCGTCCTCCAAAGCATGCCACTACTGTCTTATATCTGGTGGTCTTGGGGCGTTACGTCTCGCCGTCCCCCAAGCCACAATCTGGAGGATCTGAGAGTGTCCCCTCAGTTCTCAACATGTGCACATGTTTCTGAATCCGTCAATTCCAACGATGTACCACTGGGATGGGTCAAATCCAAATCCTGAATCTAATGTATCTGTCAAGTCCATACTGTGTCTCAAGTTACATACTGGGGTGAGTTTTTTACCTCATGCCCCAAAAACCATAAAATCATAATCTGTGTGTTAAAACCGTAAAGGAACATTTCTGAAATACATTTCTTTCAAAAGAGAATACTTAAAACTTTTCTTTTAAAAGTATCTGAAATTCTTCTTTAAAACACTTGAATCTCAAGGTCATGCTTACATTATAATGCGTGCATATGCATATGTTTATGCACTTCTATAAACTAATGGTATATGTTTCTATTCCTTATATGCTGATTCATCATGTACAAACTCAATACATAAGCACTAACATTACATCAATCCACACTACTCACATACATCTACTGTTATACTAAAGCTTTATCAAACACATGCACAATATTCTCGTCTTCTACTCAACTAATATATATTACATCAAAACTTATAATTTTCATTTTAAAACCACACTTTACTCATGCTCTCTTATTATCAATAACTCAAATATAACAGATACATAATCCTATATATCCACGAGTACATGCAAACCCCATACCCACACAAAACTATCTGATAATCATACGTATTAATACTTACATGCATATAACCCAACATGTTCAGGATCTCATTTTCATATCTTCATATACAATATACCTTATTTGTTTAAACTTACATCAAGATACTTTTACCCCAAAACCCATACCTACCATATGCTAATTTACTTAGGTCTCCATGCATACTTATCCACTTTTATGCTTATATGCCTACTTCTTTACAATTTTTTTATCTTGTAAACTTTAATCCCATACCCTAGGGTATAGTGTTTCTACAACCCCCCATACCCAGGTTTCAATTAAATTATATTCATGAATCTGGTATCATTCACATCCTCTATCTATATATATATACTGGTCTATACCTACGTATGTTTCTCTTTGCTTATGAATGCTTCTGTTTATCTTTAACTTATATCTCTACTTATAATTGCTTGCTCTTATCTATATTTGTGTACTAATTCACTAGCTTCTTTCTTCTACGATCACCATTATATATATATATATATATATTAGTTTCATACATATGATTGTATATAACTTTATTATAGTACTACTTTCGTACAACGATAATTTCTTAAGTAATCAAAGCATGAGTTACTTACCTGGCTAAGCGAACACCCGCGATCCGGGTTCGATCTGCCAAAACAAATCACATCAACTGTTAGAACCGCTATTTGCGGAACTTTCTACTCATCTACAATTAACTACGGACTTTCCCCGGAACACCCGAATCGACTCTGATACTACAATCTAAACTTTATTACTCTAATTCATGCTCACTTGCTATTTTGAAATAACTAGATACCTCATATTCTCATTTTACGCGTTTGCGGTAAAACTTGCGGAAAAGTTTCCGCAAACGCTACGGGAGGATCTCGAACCCTCCGAACTAATCCAAAATTACCTAATTACCCTCGCAATGCCATATTTACATCATAACTATATTTACGACCATCTACGCTCAATCGCGTGAGAAACGTCGAATTACCAGAATCTCGCTAATCCTACCGGATCGATCATATCTCATCCGATCACCCCGGATCCTATCACATTTATCATTTTAACATATTAAGACAAATCCAATTCATTTCATGCTAATTCGCTAAACTACGGAACTATCAGAAACATCCGAATACAAATCGATTTACTTAAAATATCAAATTTTGAACGGAAAGTCGTACTAAAATTCCGAGGCCATATTCGGACTCCCGACGGCCATACGAACGTGCTGGTGTCGACGAAATTCCGATCGGAGCTACCGTTCAACATGGGTTTACTGTTCACTGAACCTTCTTCTCTCGTTTCGCGTGATTCCGGCCATTGTTCGGCAAAACCGACTCCACACACTCGTATTACTCGTCGAGGGCTTCGATTTGGCGGGTGGCACGGCTCGTGAAATGACTCGACGAGCCAGATCCGACCAACCTATGGCCGCACCTTCTTCTTCTTCCTGCCGCCGATCGCCGACGTCTTGGCCCCGACGTCGGCCACCAATAGCTACGTGGTGGCCGGACCTTCATCCTGGGTGGTCGCGCCGGCCGACGGTAGCCGGCAAGTCACCGGCGCGACCCAAAACAGAGAGAGGCGAGTGGGGGTCGGGTGGAGGGATAAGGAAAGGTTTGCCACTTCTGCAATTTCTCAAAACTTCAAGGCTTTATATAATGAACTGGAAAATATCATTTTAGTCCCCGCGAAAATAACAAAACAGCCTCTGTTCTAGAGTCTTCTGGAATATCGCAATTTCGGAGCTCTTCTGATGCGATTCTAGAAAAGTGTTCAACACGAAAGTTGTTCGTCTCAGAAAAACGAGTCCAATGGTCTAAAAATCAGCTTGATCGGAGTTCGTTTGCTCCTTCTGTGGTCAAAACAGTAAACTTTACGTGTTTTACGAAAATCGCGTAACTGACTTTTGATCCCACGCGTTTTCCAACGCAACAAAAATTCATAAAATAATATTCTAACTCATATAGCCTCACCTAAACTCTTATTCTTCGTCATCCTCATGCTCCGAGACTAAAACAGCCGTCTGGGAATCTTCTGGAGTAGTTCTGAAAATCCGGGATGTTACAGTAATGTTATCATCTGATGAGATCTTCACATCGCCACGATGTATAATATCACGAAGCAGATGAAACCATTGAAGTACATGCTTGGATCGTTGATGAGACTGTGGTTCCTTAGCCTATGCGATAGCCCTATTATTGTCACAATACAAATATACGGGCTTAGCTGCTAACGGAACTACTCCTAATCTAATTAGGAATTTACAGATCCAAACTACTTCTTTTTCTACCTCAGCTGCAGTAATATATTCCGCTTCTGTTGTTGAATCGGCAACAGTCTCTTAGTTGGAAGATTTCAAGCTCACTACTTCGTTGTTCAAACAAAATATGTACCCTGATTTCGACTTACATTCATCTTTTTCGGTTTGGAATCGGTGAACCCACTCACCTTAAGTTCTCTTTCCCCATAGACTAAGAAAGCATCTTTAGTTCGTCTAAGATACTTAAAGATGTTCTTTTCAGCAATACAATGACCATCACCTGTATCGGCCTGATAGCAACTGCACATGCTCAAAGCATATGAGACATCAGGTCTCATATATATCATGGCGTACATGATCGATCCGACTGCTGAATCATATGAGATCCGAATCATTACATCTCTCTCATCTTCAGTTTTAGGACACATATCCTTAGATATAGAGACGCCATGTGACATCGGAAGCAGCCTCATCTTGGACTGATCCATGTTGAATCTCTTTAACACTTTGTCAATGTACGAGCTCTAGGAGAGTGCCAGCAGTTTTCTAGATCTATCATGATAGATTTTTAGTCCTAGAATAAAGGCTGCCTCTCCCAAGTCTTTCATGGAGAATTTTAATGAAAGCCAAGCTTTCATTGATTGTAGCATGAGAATGTCATTTCCAATAAGCAATACATTATCAACATATAGGACAATGAATGTCAATGAGCTCCCACTAACCTTCTTATATACACAAGAATCATCTTCGTTTTTAAATGAAACCATATTCTTTTATGATCTCATCAAAATATTGGTTCCAAGAATGTGATGCTTGCCTTAATCCATAAATGGATCGGTTTAACTTACAAACCTTATTTGTATGTCTTGGTACGACAAAACCATCAGGTTGTTGCATATAAACATCATCCAAAAGGTTTCCGTAAGGAAAGCGGTTTTGACATCCATCTGTCATATTTCATAATCGAAATATGTAGTAATAGCAAGCATTATTCGAATGGATTTAATCATGGAAGCGGATGAAAAGGTTTCGTCGTAATAAACACCATGTCGTTGATGATACCCTTTAGGTAGCCTAGCTTTGTACTTTTGTATGTTGCCTATCATGTCTATCTTCTT